>JBCEWC010014555.1:0-14294 GCA_038996855.1 Solanum aculeatissimum
AGTTTAGTGTGTCCAACATAGCCTCTACATAAGAAGAGCGGGGCCTCGACATAGTTTGGGGCTCACCCTTAATACATAGGACAAGAAAATAACTAATACAAGGAAGATAGAAGGTGTCTATTGCCCTTGAACAAAAGGGCTCACCACAAGCTAGTAACTCTAAAGATGCCACTCGTCGTCCGCCGGAAGATAGAAATCGTCGCCGATCCCTACATGGTTAGAACATGTAGATGAAAGTACACAAAAATATGTACTAAGTATGCGGGCATGCAATGCATATGACAATATAGTATGACCAAACGAAATGGCAAGGGGACAAGTGATACGAAAGGAATGCACACAGCCAAGAGGAATATACCATAACAATATGCCATGCCATGATGCATGAAGTGCAACCTAAGATCATATTATAGCGGGAATGTGATCTCAACCGACACCGGAGGAGACCCGAGCGAGCTGCTACTTGGAGTCAGACTACTTTCCAGGTAGGTCCCTAATCACCCTTCAACAAGGGGAACAAACAAGTCATCCCATCTAGGGAGAAATCCCATGTTGGCACATGGTTTGACGGAAAGGAGTATGAACCCTTGGAGATAGTCCACCCCAACTCCAATCCCTCGGTACTAAGCCTTAATCCCACGGGAATACATATATAACCTTGCAAGCTTTTCAAAATGGAGAGTTGACATTCTTTTCAAAACCATGCACCATTTGACAAAACCCAATCATGATCAAATCCATATCCATACTTACGCTAAAAGCCAACAAGAAATTCATGATCCTTTCCATATCAATGCAATAAGAGTAGCTCATCTACATAGCTTATCATATCAATCCTTCATAACATATCAAAGTGGTGCAAGCACCCATAATGCTCAAAGAGCCATAACAAGAGACTTTGTGATCACAAGCCTTAACATATCATATCATAACAAGAGTTTCGTCATAATCATTCTTCAATGCATATGACATGAATGAGAGATCAAGTGCATGGGTAATGGAGTAATCAAACTTTAAGCCATAATTCAATAGGTACTTCAACATAATTCATTATAAAATTCCAATTCAAAACATAATGCAAATTACTCATGCATATTAAACCATTAAAGGGAAATGCACATTGATCCTTTAAGAATTCTCATGCATCTCAGAAAATTCAAACTCAAATCATCATTAAATCACCTAATTTCTACAACCCACAACTCAATGCAATGAAATACTTCAAGAATTAAAGAACCCATAATCAAGAAAGCTAAAATTCATAAATTAAAGAGTAGGGTTCTTGGGTCTTCATGGATGGAAGGTAACCCATGAATCAAACCCACATACCTTGAGTTTAATCAAGAGAATTGAATGGAATTGCAAGAATAGTGAATTTTCCCAAATTTCTTCAAGCTTTCATCAATGGAGGTCAAGAGAATTGAGAGAATTTTGGAGAGACTTTAGGAGTGTTTTTTTTATTTTAAAAGACCCTATAGTGGGCCCGGGGCTAAGCAACACCCCCAGGCTTTAACATCAACAAATAAATAAACAGGAAGATACATGGAGGGGGGACATCAATCTTACCTCCTCCCTAAGATGGTACTTCATGGCTTGCCTAGGTTGGACATCCATGAGCCCCTGATTCTAATGAAGCAAGCCAAGAAAATCCTATGAGAGGACTCCTCTCATTACAATAATCTAGGAAAGCAATAAAAAAGGGAGACTCTCCCCTTACAATTTAAACAAAAATAACTTCTAGGTCTAATCCTATAACCTATCATATTGGCAGCTTACTAGATCAGCTCAGCATCAGGAGATCTCCTGGAGGGTGCTGTGCACCTGATCCTTCAAGGGGAATAGGATCGGATTTACGAATTAACCATTAATAAAATGAACTAGATCACTGAATACAAGGCCACATGGATGGCACACAGTGACCGTTTAAAGGTTCGCGGGCCATGTACCAGCCTGTGAGGTTTCACTTGGCCTTGGCTTTGGCTTGAACTCTCGGGGGACTTTCTGGATCACTTCACGAGGATCTCACAGACCATGTAGTTGTACATGAACCGTGTAATGGTCCGTGGAGCATCACTTGGTCCGAACTCCAGCCCCGAATCCCTGGCTAACATTCTGCCTCACTTCACGAGACCCCTCACGTGCCGTGAAGGGTCACACGAACCGTGAGGTAGTCCGTGGGACCATATTTGGTCCATGGCTTGGCCCCCAACCCCTAGGATCCCACTAGACCAACCCACGAGCACCCCCACGGATGTGGACCACCAAACGGTCTGTGGTCCAGCCCTTAGTCCTATTTCCAGAACCCTTTTCCTAGCGTACATCCAAATATGGGCAGTCTCACTGCAAGGGTCATAACTTCCACATATGAACTCCGAATTGAGTGAAACCAGTTGCGTTGCAAAGATAACTCAAACAATTTCAATTTGATATATAGAAGCCCACACATATCATCCAGTACAAAAGGATATGACTTTTCAAAATATACTTCCCAACCGGCCCTACAACCCTACTAAATGATCCCTTTTGAATACGACCACTTAAATACAACCCATGGCTACAGAAATTCAACCATAACCAGTTTATTTCTAACCAACCAGCCATTATGAAGTGCAAAAATATTTGGGTCGTTACACCCTCCTTAGGTAAAGCAAGAATTTGTGCTGAAGTCAATAAATCCTTGAGCTTTTGAAAGCTTGCCTCACACTCCTCATACAACTGAAATACCACATCTTCTCGAGTCTATCTAGATAATAAGGCTGCTATATAAGAGAATACCTGAACCAAACATCGATAATACCCCACCAAACTAATGAAACTCCGAATCTCAGTCACAAAAGTAGGCTTAACACACTCCCACACGATTGCCACTTTGCCGGATCAACCATAATACCCTTTTTTAACACAACATGTCCAAGAGATGCAACAGAAATAATCCAAAACTCACATTTTGAGAACTTGGCAAATAATTTATCTTCCCTCAATCTCTAAAGTACAATCCTCCAATGCTGAACATCATCGACCTCTCTCTTGGAATAAACCCAGATATCATCTATGAACACAATCCTAATGATCTCCAAGTAGGGTTTAGACGCTCAGTTCATTAGCTCTATAAAAGCAACATGGGCATTAGTCAACTCGAAAGACATAACACAAACTCATAATGCCCATAATAGGTCCTAAAATTTGTCTTTGGGATATCAAACACCAAAACTCTTAACTGATGATAGCCAAACCTCGAATCAATCTTGGAGAATACCAAGGCACCTATAACCTTGTAAAAAAGATAAGCAATTAGAGGATTCTTGATGGTCATTTTGTTATGTTGGTGATAGTCAATACACATATGTATAGTACCATCATTTTTCTTCACAAATAGTATAGGAGAACCTAAAGGAGACACACTTGGATTACTAAATTCCTTTTTCAGCAAATCTTTCAATTGCTCCTTCAACTTTAATTCTGCCAAAGCCAATTTGATAAGGAGGAATAGATATGGGCTTGTTACCGATCTCCACACCAACTGAGGTAACTCTAGAAAAGATAAAGTCACTGCCTTTACAGGGAAATCCTGAACAACATAATAAGGTGATAACCAATCAATCCATACCCAATGTCACATCAAAGTCCATCATATCTAACAATATCAAGTTAGCAATAGTATCTCTTCCCATAAAGGTCACAACATACCCCTGATATACCCGATTAACCACTAATAATTCACCTACCAAGGTGAAAACACATATAGGCTCGATGAGCATCTCATATAAAATATCAATATAAGAAGCAAAATAAGTTGACATTAAGAATAAGTAGAGCTTGTATCAAATAAAACTGAAGTTGAATGGTGGCATACTAGAACCATACCTATGATAACGATATAAGAAGCCTCTGCCTCAGCTCTATCAAGAATAGCATGACACACTGTACGACTATCACTAGCCTATGGGCCTCCATGGGCTCTACCTCTCCTTGTGCCATGACCTCTTCTAGTACCTCCCTTTATGCACTAAGAGGTGTCTCTAACTATTAAGGCTGGGACAGAATGTGCTAATTGAGACCTAGAAGCCTGAGTGGGAAAAACATAATATGGACAATGGTTGGTAAAGTACCCAACCTCATCACAAACATAACAAACTTAAGAATCCATACTAAGATTACTATACCAAGGAACCACCTCATTTGACTGAACTAACAGAACTATCATGACCTATTTGAGTTGGCTTAGATCTATCATTACTATCAAATGTTGGAAAAGCTACCTGAACTGCCCGACCCAGATGGCCTTACCTCTGAAACTTCAATCTCCTGGCGGGTGACCACAAAACTGTCTATAATGATGGAATCTCTTTTTGCTACCTTGCCTATCATGTCTGCTTTGTTCCATCATGTGAGCATGATCCACTATACTCATAAACGCACCCTCTACCAGAGAACCAACGAATTTGTGGCCCCTTGAAGATAATCTGTTAGTCTATGAAACTGTGAACCAAAACTCCACCAAGATATCATAGGTTGAATCATAATGGTCCAAGGATGATTTGCTGAGACTGAGAGAGAGCCACAATGAATCATAGCTAGCTTAATTGGAGCCGTAGAAGGATCAACTGGTACATCAACAGTAGCTGGGGTTGGAGAAGCTTCCTCCAATCTAGCCAATATCCTCTAAAGTAACTCTTGAACCGAGGGTGAATTATCTGAGGCTATAGGCGGTGGAATAGGATCGGTTGTCATATTTTTCTCATAAGCAAGCTCTAGCAAAGTTAACCTAGTTTGCCCTCTAGGAGGAGCTGCACCCCTAGCAAGTCCTCGACCCCTGACTCTAGCACAAACCTTGCCTTGGCCTCGACTTGAAGCTATAATAGCAACTTTAGGCTCTCCTACTAATTAACAAGATCTGGTAATCGACATTTGTGCAGAAGGACTAGATTAGATACTTTCAAAGTTGTTGATATAAAGAAACATATGAATAGAATCAAGAGTGAGATCTTTCCTATCAAGTATACCACAACCTCCCAAATATAAGTGTGGACGTCTACAAATCAATCCATGAGACTCTACTAGACACCTTGCCCTTGACTCATGAGCCTAATGAACCTAGAGCTCTAATACCAAACTTGGCACGTCCTAAAATGGGTCACGACTAAAGAAGAGTGAAATAAAGTTGAAATATATTCATATAGCATAAGAAACCTCCCAAAATCTGGAGTCATGAGTATAAGAACATCTAAATTTTGTACTAAAGAGTAAAATAAAACTATCTCAAGAAAATACAAGGTTGTCACATAATATCTGATACATAGTTTGAAAGATAAGAATAAAAGAGAATCCCAAAGATGTATGGCAACTAGAAGTCTGAGCCTCGGCATAGGAACCCAGATGATATCAAATGACATGGGTGGAGTGATCAACTACCCTATCTGAACCCTGTGTACGATCTACACGGAGGAAAAAAAGTAGGGGTGAGTACACCGAAATGTACCAATAGGTTCAACCGATTGGGTAATAGAAATCAAAAAAGTATGTAATAATAAAGAATCCTATCACCTGCATCCAAAAACATTAGTACACAATACCATATAATCATGGATAATAACAATAACGATGATCAACCAAACCAATAATATAATACAATACTAGGCATGAATGCAATAGCGTGGCAAGCCATATATGAAATGGAATTACGACCATTACGAGGCCGATGTACACATCTATAGAGGGAAGCTACAAGACTAAATTTGGGGGCATTGCAGGCCATGTATGCATAATCACGACCATCAAAGGTTTGAGGTACACATCTATTGTGCTGAGCAACAAGACAGAACCCGTGGGCTGATCAGACCATGTACTGAAATACCTTAATTCGTCGTAGGCCTTAAGACAAAAAACCTTGAAGCATCACAAACATCAAGAGGCAAATTAAATATAGAAAATGAGCATGCCAATGCACCACTATAAGTATGAAGCTATATGCATATCAATGCAATAATGAAGTATATAACATGTCCATACCAATGCAACGACGGAGTATGTAATATGTGTATACCAATAAAACAATGAAATATATAATGATTGCATACCGATGCTACTATGTAGTATACAATATATGCATACCAATGCAACAAAGGAGTATAGAATATGTGATGCCAATGCAATTAGTCATGTATGAAGTGTGGGCATACCAATGCTACCCAACTAGGAATCAGGTTTGTGCATACCAATACAATCGAACGAAGATAAGATAAGTGCATACCAATGCAACACTGGAGTAAGATATGAGATAACTCATAAGTAATGATAAGTAACAACAGTTGTAACACCATAAGGGCTAGGTCAAATCTATCAACTAATACCACAAGTCCATCAATAAGCCATATTAACATATGTTTCTCATCAATGATCAATTTCCATCAAATCTAGACTCCACAAGCCATAAAATATGCTTTCGAATCCCAAAATAGGTCATAAATAACACCAAGTTTCTACAAATCCCTTTCAAGGGTATTAATAAGTTTCACAATATCATGGTAATATCCAAAGTTACTCCTATCAAAAGTATTACACTCAATTTATTGATAAAATACAATCTACTCAAATTTTTGCATAATCGAATCCACATATCCATCACAATACTACCATATCAAGCCATTTACTCATGAATCAATCTACATCTACAATTACCACATAACATACTCAATAACTAAAATCTAGTCCCAAAAAGGTTAGCCAAACCTACCTCGATGCCAAAATACCACTCGGAAAAACTTTCAATTAACCCAAACCTCCAAACGATCCTCAAATCGATCATTCACTATCAAAATCAGATACTACACATTAACATAAGCTTTTTGATGCCCATATTGACATGGTTTAGACTTACGAAAAAAATGATCAAAATTAGGGCTAAATTTTAAAAGTCTCAAATCTGGAAAATAATTTCAAAATCGGGTTCTACATGAAAAATGGAGTTCGTGGGTGAAAATTTCATTAAAATCAAGCTTGAATTGAATGAGAAATTAACATTTAATGTTTGAAATCCATGGTCTAAAAATCCCCAATTTAGACATTGAAATTCATAAAATTCAATACAAAAATCAAGATAAAATGCATGAAAAAACTTAGTTTCGTGTTAGAAACGCTTACCTAATTAAAAACTTCAAAAACTCTTCGTCAAAATTGCCTAAAAAAGCCTGGAAGTTTGCAAATGGGTTAAAAATGGTGTTTGTCGAGTTTTAATATGTCCAGTCAAACATCCTTTTCCGCAAACATGGTTGGGGACCCGCGATCTCATAGTAGTCCGTAAAATCATCCTCCGCAATCGCGGAGACCAACCCACAAATGTGAAGATTATGATGGTAGGAGGTATCTCTTATGTGTGCTCCACGAATGCAGAATCCATCCTGCAAAGGTAGTGCTCAAAGCCAAAATGACCTCTGTGAATGGTGAGCCCTATCCATGAAGAAGGAGAACAAAGTACACCTGCGCTAGAAATTGTGCACCAACAACATCACGACTCAAGTAAAATTTTAAACTCATCCAAAATAAGAATTACACAAACTCTATATGTATCAATACCAGAAACAATGATTCAGACTCAACCGAATCATCTGAAATTGATTTCAAGGCCTCCTTGCTGCATTTGTTAATCCAACTCAATAAAACTAATTTAATACTCAATATATCAAAACTTCCCTCGACAACTTCAAAAATTATTTTGGGACCATTTCTAGCGTTAGTTTCATCATCCAGAATTACTGGAACTGTCAGAATTCCGATCTGAGCTTCCGATGTTTGAATGTTGACCAAAGTCAAATTTTGATCTAAAAAATAACTAAAATCATAACTTTGGGCCTAAAAATGACATTATAACTCCAAATTTAGTTCTGTAACTTATTGTAGTTCAGTTTCAACATTCCAAAACTAATAAAATTGGCAGATCCATAATCCAGCAACAAAAAATTTAAATAGTACAAAAACTCACTTTTTCAATGACTTAAGCTTCCAAAAAGTGTCAAAACTCATATTTGCCATTTTAAAAACATTAGATTCAGTTCCAACCATTCATATAGTTCAAAATTGGCCCAAGACAACTTACAGAAGGGGTAAATAGTAATTTCCACAGATAAGGTAAAAAATGACCAACCAGGTCACTGCACCTTAAGAAAAATGAAATAACATAGTCTCAAAGTATCAATAGAAGCTAAACAAAGAGACACAGGTAGTGTATCATTGGCTTTCTCTTGAAGCAAGTACCAAAAATTCATTAACAATCTCACAAATTATCTTGTAGAAGGAACACTAGACCTTATATTATTAATAATAAAGGCAAAATATGCATTTGTATATTAGAATATACTGAGTATGTGAACCATGCATGATGTATATCGATATAGATACATATATCATGGATAACATAATACATGAGTCATAGGATGAAAGACCACAATAACATATGCATAAAGTAACCTTAAAGTAATATAGGATCATAAGATGTGGTCTAAACATAGAAATCATTTAAGGCTCAAAGTAATATAATCATTTTGTGGGAGATTTCTAAAGCCAAAAATAAGACCATATGAGCTACTATAGGGAATCTAATACACTCTTTCCATTGGGAAAAGCAAAATCTACTTGCCATGGTAGAACTCTAAACACTTATACATGCGCATCTTTAATTTTATCTTTGGGGCCTTCGTGGATCCACTAGCCAAGCCTACAAATGGCCTTTAGGGTGGCACATAGTTAATGAATCATCAGGTTGCTACTAGGATTTCATTACCAAACCCCACGGGAATGAATGATTACCAAATCCCTCGATGCTAAGTCTCATCCCACGGGAATACATATACGTATACAAACTTTCAAAATGGAGGTTCAATACTTCAAATCAATGCCATCCAAAGTTGGGCTAAAAACCAAATCGTAATTCAAATCTTTCCATAACTAGGCTAAAAAGCCAAACAAGAGTTCATTTAGCAAATCTAAGAACAATGTATAGGAGTAGCTCATTCTAACAAGTACAAGATGGTGTAAACACCCATGATGCTCAAAGAGCCATATCAAGACAAGATGTGATCACATTCTAGTCAATTCCCATGTCTTACCAAGATCAAGTCAAGTCAAGTCAAGTCAAGTGGGTCAAAGCCCATATCAAGAATTTCATCAAGTCAAGTCTCCATGCTCATGGATGCAAATGCATTAATGTTCAATGAATAGCAAGGGTAATTGATATCAACATTTAAATCATCATAATAAAATAAATTCATAATTAAATCATAAGAAAATCAATAATTAAAATCATAATTCATACTACCCATGCTTGAATTGAAGAATTAAGAGGATATGCATTTTTGAATCTTCATAAAATCAATGGAATTCAACAATTTAGGGATTAATTCACTTTAAAATTAATAATTAAATATAGCCCATACTTCAATTTAATTAAATCATTCATAATTTAAAAGACCCAAACTCAAGGTAAACAAAATTCTTTAAATTGAAGAAGAAAAGTTTTGGGTCTTCATGGTTGAAAGAGGAACCATGAATCAATCCCACATACTTTGTACAATCAAGAAGAACAAGAAGAATTTGATGAGGAATTGAGCTTTCCCTTGATTTCCAAGTCTAGTATTCAATGGAGCTTGAGAGCAATTGAATGAAATTGAAAGGGTTTGAATTGAATAAGAGTGAAGAGGGATAAATCAGAAGTTTAGGAGGGTTTAAAAATGTGAAAATGACCTTAGAATTAGTTAAAAATTATAATTAAACCATTAATAAAATGAGGAAGAAAACTAGAACTATCACTGACGAAGGCCACTATACGGACCATGTAGGGACTCGTGGTCCGTGAGCCCTTCCGTGAGTCTTAACTTGAAGACAGGGAACCAAGTAAAAATAGATAAGAATTGGAATGGCACCCACACGGTCAACTACATGGACCGTGAGGAGTCACACGGACCATGAGCTTCCCTCGAGAAATCTCACTTGAAAACAATAAACCATCGATATAACGGATAAGCAAAATTGGAACGATACCTACACAGTCGACTACACGGATCGTGATGGGCCATACGGTCTGTGAGCCTCTCCCATGAGCCCTCACTTGGAAATAACATTGCCCACGAAGATTCCATAATTAAAAAAAAATCCTTCCACAACCACACGGCCATGCCTACGAATCGTGAGGCTTCACACGAACCGTGAGCTGGTCGGTGGAGCCTCCCTTGGCTCAGAGCATTGGCTGCTGGCTGGAACATGACACGGACACGATCACGGGTCTTATGCCTCCACACGGCCCATGAACCCCACCATGAAGATGATGTGATCTCTGAAACATTAACCTTATAAATAGAATCGATCCGTAGGCCAAGGCCATCCCAAAATACATTACCATGCCCCGTAGGAGATCACACGGCCTACCTTATGGACCATGAGTCTATAAACGGCCCGCGAGCCTTCCGTGAGGCAATAACTTAGCCAATTATCCCCTTCCCTTTTCCAAAATGCTTCCCTGTGTAGGCAATTTCACTATAAAGGCCATAACTTCTACATCCGAACTTCGAATTAAGCGAAACTAAGTGAGTTGGAAAGATAACTCAAAGAGCTTAGATTTGATAGGTTATGGACCACACAGTTCATCCCGTACCAAGAGATATGGCTATTTAAAGTCAGTACTCTTACAAGACGTCAAGCACAACTTGCCAACACGATTCCTTTGAAGACGATCATCCAAGAAGGACTCGGAAACTTAAAAGCTAACCAAGATAGATTAAAATCAGTCCTCAAAAATCATCACAAGGTTCGGGAATTTCAGAGTTGTTACATCATCTATCCCTTGGGAACATTTGTCCTCGAATGGGCTAGATCAAAGCTTGAAAGAAAAGAAACATTTCAACATAAAACATAATGCATCATTCATCACTTCAAAAGTCATTTAAAACTCATGTCAAAACATCATTCAAATCATTTTGTGCATATGTTTTATGCCATGCTATGAAACTCAAGAATTAAAAGATTAGGACCATTCGGATGAAGATAGAACCTAGTACCTTAGGCTTGATAGATTGGAAAAGATAGGGGTATCGCTTTATCATGTCCAACTCCGCTTCCTATGTAGCACCCTCCACATGTTGGTTCCTCCAAAACACTTTGAGCGAAGCCATCTCCTTGTTGCGAAGTTATTTTACTTGCCTATCTAAGATTTTAATCGGTACCTCTTCATAAGTCAAGTTCTCCTCAACCGTAACACCCTCCAAGGGTACAATTGTCTTAGGGTCGTCGACCAACTTCCTCAACATTGAGACATGGAACACCGGATGAATAGAACTCATATCTGAAGGCAACTCTAATCTATAAGCCACATTGCCAACCCACTTAACGATCTCATATGGTCTGACATACCGAGGGCACAACTTACCCTTTTTGCCAAAACGCATGATGCCCTTTATAGGTGATACCTTTACATAAATCCAATCACCCACATAAAATTTGAGGTCTCTTTTTCTAACATCCGAGTAGGACTTTTGGCTACTTTAAGCCATTCTCAACCTTTTCCTAATCAACTTCACTTTTTCTATGGCCTCAATAACCGAGTCCGAGCATAACAATTCTATCTCACCTAACTCAAACCATCCCATTGGGGACCTACACCTCCTACCATACAAAGCTTCAAATGAGGCCATACTAATACTAGCGTGGTAACTATTATTGTAGGCAAACTTGATAAGCGTTAGATGATCATCCTAATTTCCCTTGAACTCTAGTACCCAAGTTCTCAACATATCCTCTAAAGTTTGACTTGTCCTCTCGGCTTGCCCATCGGTTTGGAGATATAAAGTGGTGCTCAATTTAATCTTATTGCCAAGCCCCTTTTGAAATGATCTGCAAAAATAAGAAGTAAATTAGGTACCACGATCCGATATGATCGACCTCGGTATACCATTCAACCTCACCAACTCCTGGATATACAATTTAGCATAATGTTTGGCATTATAAATAGTCTTGACCGGTAAGAAGTGAACCAACTTGGTCATATGATCAACAACAACCCATATAGAATCAAACTACTTAAGAGTATGGGGTAACCTAACTATGAAGTCCATATTCACATCTTCCCACTTCCAAGTAGGGATCTCAATATCTTGGGCCAAACCACCAAGTCTTTGGTGTTCCACCTTCACTTGTTGATAATTCGGACATTCCGACACAAACTTGGCTATGTCCTTCTTTAGGCCATGCCACCAATAAACCTCTCTCAAGTCCCGATGCTTCTTAGTGGATCCCGGGTGAATAGAATATTAGGAATTATGAGCTTCACTCATGATAACCTCCCTTAGGCCATCAACATTTGGGACACACAATCGATCATGATACCGTAGCACACTATCTACTTCTTGGGAGAAAACCTCTATCTTCCTTTAGGCAACCAACTTTTTAAACTCAACCAAGGAAGGATCTAAATCCTACTTTTCTTTTACATCAACAATCACAGAAGACTCAAATCTGTTTTGAACAAGAATGCTACTGTCGTTTGAGTCAGTCAATCTATCACCCAACCTAGCCAACCAGTGCACATCTCTTGCCACTTTCTTCTTCTCTTCATCAATGTGCAATACACTCCCCATGGATAACCTACTAAGGGCATCCTCCATGACATTCGCCTAGCTTGGATGATATAGGACACTCATGTAATAATCCTTGAGGAATTCCAACCATCTCCTTTGCCTCAAGTTAAGATTCCTCTGGGTGAACAAATATTGAAAACTCTTGTGATCGGTGAAAACATCCACATGAACTCCATACAAGTAGTGTCTCCAAATCTTCAAAGCAAACACCACCGTTGCCAACTCAAGATCATGGGTCAGATAGTTTTGTTCATGAACCTTTAATTGTCGAGATGCATAAGCTATTACCTTTCCATGTTGCATAAGTACACATCCCAATCCAATCTGAGAAGCATCACAATATACCATAAACTCATCTAGTCCATTAGGTAAAGTCAAAATAGGAGTCGATGTAAGCCGATCCTTCTTTGAAAACTCTTCTCACACTCATTTGATCACACAAACTTAGCTTTCTTTTGAGTCAACTTAGTCAATGGGGATGCGATGGAAGAGAATCCCTCAACAAATCTCCCATAATAACCAGCCAATCCAAGAAAGATTCAAATATCAGAAGGGGTCAATGGTTTAGGCTAGTCCTTCACCATTTTGGTCTTCTTGTGGTAAACTTTAATACCATAACCAAACACCACATGACCAAGGAATGCAACCTTTCCCAACTAAAACTCACACTTGCTAAACTTGGCAAACAAGTGCTTCTCCCTCTAGGTTTGAAGTACTAACCTCAAGTGATCCCTATGCTCCCGCTTACTTCGGAAGTAAATCAGGATATTATCAATAAAGGCCACCACAAAGCTGTCAAGAAATAACTTGATCACCCGATTCATGAGATCCATAAATACCGCTGGGGCATTGGTCAAACCAAACAACATCACTACAAATTCAATGTGCCCATAATTAGTTCGAAAAGCTGTCTTTGGAATATCACACTCCCTTACCTTCAACTAATGATAGCCTGAACGAAGATCTATCTTAGAGAAATGAGTAGCTCTTTGAAGTTGATCAAACAAGTCATCTATCCGGGGTAATGGGTACCTATTCTTGATGGTTACCTTATTCAACTGCCGATAATCAATACACATGCAGAGTGAATCATCCTTCTTCCTCACAAAAAATATGGGAGCACCCCAAGGTGAAATACTTGGCCGGATGTAGCCCTTCTCCAACAAGTCTTTCAACTGATCCTTCAACTCTTTTAGTTTAGATGGAGCCATACGGTAAGGAGGAATGGAAATAGGTTGAATATCCGGAAGGAGATCAATGCCAAAATCCACTTCCCTATCAGGAGGAATGCTGGGCAAGTCTTCGGGAAACTCATTAACCACAAGAACGAATTCAAGAGTAGGCGACTCAACCTCCACATCTCTAACCCTTATAATATGATAGATGCACCCCTTGCCAATCATTCTCCGGGATTTAAGGTAGGAAATAAACTGACCCCTAACCACGGAGCCATTACCCTTCCATTCCAAAATAGGTTCATTAGGAATATGAAATCTGACTTGTCTAGTTCTACAATCAACCGAGGTATATGACGCATGTAACCAATCAATCCCAAGAATAACATCGACATCCTATATAAATATGAGATCTCTATTACAAATGAATTTAGCAGTATAGCAACAGAGGTACAAGAACAACATAAGGAAAAAATAAGAAACAGAGAATTAATGACGA
>JBCEWC010014556.1:0-14294 GCA_038996855.1 Solanum aculeatissimum
CATAATTTAATTAATTATGTAACCGACAAAACATTTTTAACCTTTAGAATAATGTTTAAGAACAACTAACTTGATTAAAAGGGAAATCTACTTACAAAAGGATATTATAAAGTTTAAAGATATTATAAAATTCACTTGTTAATTTTACGAAGAATAACCTCCTAAAATATTTTTTTAAAGGTTAAACAATACTTGAAAATGCGTAAAATCATGGTTTCTTCTTAATATGCTTATAATACTAAAGACACTTTTTGAAAAGCTTGTAAAATTTAAACACATTAAAATCACTAAAAGACTAACCAATATTTTTTTAAAGATTTAATTGGTGGGAAAATCCTTTAAACGTTAAATCAAATATTACGACTAATAAATATCAATGAATTTAAAAGCCCTTTTTTTTATAAGTGAATATTCCTAGAAAATCGATCTAAGTGATCTAAAACACAACTAAGCCATTAAATCCTATAGGCATGTTTTCTATGTTCACAGAAAAAGACAAGAAATTAAAATGAAAAAAGAAAACAATTAGCACATTAGTTCCCCTCCCCCTTTCACTAGTCCCCAATTTTCACTATTATTGTTACATTGTCTTGCGGAAGAGTAAAAAAACAATTGTGATAACAGAGAATTAAAGGGGCTCGAAAGCTCTTTTCCTCAACTCCAATCCCGTCCCCAGGCGACTCTTCCCTTCTAGGTTTTGCACGGAACTAAGCAAACCTGCAACACTAAAGAAAGAGCACTAGCAGTACCTCAAAATAATAAACCAAACAATAAAAGCAAAAAAAAAATTACCGACTGAACCAACGATGACTAGAATCAATGTGATTTTGAACGTAAGAAGATCTTGATGTTGCAAAGAAGATAATAGCGTTATTATTCTTTTGAGCAGAAGAATATAGAGGAGAGTTCTTTTTTTTTTTCTTTTTGATTTTCAGAGGAACTTTTCCTCTACAATAAGAGAACCATCCCCTTTTATATGAGAGAAATAAGAACTCACAAAGGTAAGAAATATTTAGGAATCCTCTTTACGCTTACCGTAAATAAATAAAATCAACAATCACATTTATTCCTAAAATAAATGCACTAAATTGGTTCAATCAAAATATATATTTTCCATAAATACCGATAACGGATTCAATCAACATTTCACCAAAAATAGACTGAGAACAATCAGTAGGAATAGTAAATTAAATAAAGAAAGTTAATTAGAATTAGAAGGAAATTATATCACTAAATATGTCAATCTAAAACTCTCCATAAGCAAAACAATAAAATCATTACTTTGAATATAAGATAATTTTATTCCAAATAAATAATTTTCATGCGATAACGAGTGAGTAAAGATTTTAGAGTATACCATAAGTAATGATATACTAAATTACTCTAATTTGAAAAAATATATTTACTTGTAAAAAAAATCAGCATAAAATTAGAGTGTGAAAAGCTATCCAGGCTAATTGGCAAGAAAATTTGTTAATAAAGAAACTCATGTCATAATCAATCAACATATGTACATATAATAAAAGCAAGTATCCATCTATCCAAATTAAGGTAGGAGGGAGTCAATTAGGAACTAAAATGTTACATAAAATCAGGCTAAATATTTACCATAAATGAAATTAATCAAAGCTTGATCAGAAGGAGAAGGTCTTTCAATTAATGGGTGATCTAAAATTAGAGAAAAATCAAGAATTATCATATCAAAATTTACCAAACAGAACCAAGAATTCACCAATCCAAATAGGATCTAAAATCAGCAAATTGATTCTAGATCAAATGCTCAAACACAGTGAGCACTTGAATAATAAAATTTTAAAAAATGGATTCATTTCACATTTTGAGATCAGTTCGTAGAGCAGCCAGAATAGAACCAAAAGAAAAAAGATGTTGGAATGATAGGAAAATCACCACAATTGTTCACTCACAATAAACATACATAAAATCACAAGACGGGAAAAGATATATTAATTTGCGGCTCTCAAGTCCAATTCAAAATAATAAGAAAATTTAGATGATAGAATTAGAACAATAGTACCATGGTGAATTTCAAATCGGCTTTAACAACGGTTTTTGCCCTCGTCTCTAGCCGGATTTGACCTCATCGATGATGGGTTGCATGGTTTGGGCTTTTCCAGTGGTGTAAAGAGGTTCAAATGGAGATGAAGAAAAGAGGACGAAGATGTCGACGGTGCCTACTTTGCGGTCGAAAATAATAGTGGAAGGAGAAAGGGGTCGCGGGTTTTTGCGGTTGTTTTTGGTGCGGGTTGCGGCAGAGGGAGCTGTTGACGGGGAGGAGATGAGAAGAGAGGGAGGAAAACGGAGGAGGGAGATAGAAGGGGGTCATTTGTGGTGGTGTGACGAGGTTGGGGGTTGCATCGGCGGGGCTGTTGGCGTCGCTGTTGGTTCTGCCGGAGAAAGGGAGAGATGATGGGAGTTTGCTAGAAGGCGAGGGAGATAGAGACGAGGAGAGGAGAGGAGGGAGCCAGCGAGGGAGAGGAGAACAGAGGTGGCGCTGGCAGGGGCTGTCCGCAGGTGGGTTTCGGTGTTGCATGGTTGCCGGTGGAAGCAAGGGTGATGGTGAAGGGGAGATGAGGTGGAGAGGCTGTGGTTTCAAAAGTTGAAAAGGGGAAAAAGAGATGAGATTAGTATTTTGGGGTGTGCCATGTGATTAAAGGGAAGTAATGTGAACCATTGGATCACGAGGAATTGGCGGTTGAGATTGAAAGATTGTTGATCAGTCGGATCTTGAATCAAGAAATGGATAATCCGAATTTAAAATTGGGTTGAAATTGAATTGAAAATTTAGGATTTAGCCACAAATTGACTCGATTGAGGCTATAATTGAAAGAAATTAAAAAGAAATTGGTTGAAATTGCGATAAATTATGAGTAGAATGGCTAAAAGCGAAATACATTACATAGAAATTGGTTAGAATTGAAACGAATCGAATTAAAAGGTCTACAAATTAACTGAATTGGGGTGATAGATTTTTAATACTTTAAAATACATAATATTTTAATAATAATCTTTATCTAAAGAAAATACGCAAATAATAATAATAAATAAATAAATATTACCGCAAATATTATTATTACCACTAAAATGATTATCATTATAAAAGTGGAAACTAACAATATTATTATTAATAATATAAAAAGTAATTTTAAAAATGAGCAAATTTTGAATATTTAATATATATATATATATATATGAAAAAAATACGCAATTATTGCAAATAAACCCATTTATTTTTTTAAAGTTTTAAAAATACATATTTTAATCAAATGACGATCTAAAAAGGGTTTAGGTCGGTCAAAATTGGGTGTCAACAACTGCCCCTTCTTTGCTCGGGAATGAGGGATGAATTGTCAAGCAAAGAAAATTGACGGAGTAGCCGATTTTGTTCGACCGATGAAATATTATCGGGGAGACCAAAAGGATGAAAGAGTTGTGAAAAATTACGACCGAGACTTCGGTTTCAAGTCACCTACATATCTTTGGTTATACGAGAATCAGGTCATGTGTAGTTCTAGATTTAGGAACGAATGAAATTTCCAAAGTAAAATTAACGGCACGTGGCTCGAAGTAGGAACGATAGTAGCTAGAATTAGAAACGCTGGAGCATACGACTGTGCGAAGAGTGCGAGCGTATCAAGTGTTGAGGAAGAATGAGGGTAACACGAATGATCATAAAGAACGAAAGGTCTATCTTTAGGGCGACCAACAGGGGTCCACGAATTCAGCGACCTGTAACTTTAGAAGCTCTAAATAAAATTGTCAGAGCATGTATATTAAATAACGAAATAAATATAAACGTGATGCAAGTTCCCACTTAGACCATGAAAATTTCTATAAGCGATAAGGATGACGTCTTAAGCTATGATGTCTGGGGCCATGCTAATCATAAATTATATCCTCAGGTCATGAAATGATGTCCGTAGGCCATGAAAAAAAATGATGCCTTTGGATGATGACACCTTCGGATCATGATAAACATAAATTGAATCACTAGGCCGTGAAATGATGTCCGTAGGCTATGAAGGATGATGCCTTTGGACCATGACGCCTTACGGGCATGATAAGCAAAAATTAAATCCCTAGGCCATGAAATGATGTCCTTAGTCTATGAAAAATGGTGCCTTTGGACTATGACGCCTTAGGGGTAATAATATGTCATGCAATTTTTATTTATTTATTTATTTATTATTATGTGTATATATATATATTATTTATTTATTTTTATTATTTTTTTAAGTACTATGTAAAACTTAGTGAATCATCCAATATAATGCAAATTTTCCTGGCCAAAAAAATGCAACATATATTTTCAGGCACGTTAGAATTGAAATTTCGGGCACATGCAATTTTGGACGAAACAATGCAATGCAATTTTTAGTCGATATCATATAACTTCGGTACATGCAGGACGAATCTAGGGCACATGTAATTTCTCGGGCCTGTATAGGGCAAATTCGGGCACATGCAATGCAAACTTCGAGCCTAATATAATGAACATCTCGGGCATATGCAAAATTTCAAACATATATTATGCAAATTTCAGGCATAATGCAATGCAATTTTTTATCGGGCACATATAATGCAAGTATCGGGCATATGTAATGCAACTCTTATCGGGCAAATATGATGCCAGTATCGAGCATATGCAATGCAACTCTTATCGGGCATATGATGCGAATATCGGAAACTTATCGGGCAAATACAATGTGCAATACTATTTTGTCTTACCGGAGATGTTTAGGCCATATTGAAATGCGTGCTTGTCTATTCTACATTTAAAGAAAAATTATTAGTTTGTAAGAGGGGGAAGATTGATCTGTCCTTTTGCCATGACCGCTATGCTCCTCTTGATTGATGTCCAGACCTTTATCGGGAAATTACCTTTGGCAGGATGGTATAAAAAATTTGGGATTTTAAAAGCAGTATATGTGTGTATATATATATTGAAGAGTTTAGGAAACGAAACAGTTGAAAAACTCATAAATAATGTTGAATCTTTGATGGTGGCACATTTTGAGAGAAACCCAACGTCTGGTTGAGGATTTGTCTTTAAATTACCCAAATGTCTTGCCTCTGATGCAGGATGACAATAGTCCGTTGTGGTTTCTGCGTTGGATTTTTGAGTCCGTCTTCAAAAATTCTGCCCAGTTATTTGTTTTGATAGAACAAACTCTTGAAAGGAAATTTTTGAGATCCTCTCAAAAATTCTGCCCCAGTTTAGGATTGAAGGGGAAACAAAATTTTTATTATGATAAGACCGAACTCCATAGGAGCGCCTACGTATCCCTCTTAAACGAGAATCAAGTCTGACCTATTTCCAACTACAAAGGGAGAAAACTAAATGTAATATCTTTTCACAACATCTGAATTGATAGGCTTGGGCCAGATTTTGCCATCCATTTCTGTGAGTATAAGTACTTCTCTAGTCAAGACACGATGGACCATATACGGGCCTTGCCAGTTTGGTGCAAACTTTCCTTTAGCTTCATCTTGATTTGGGAAGATACGCTTCAACACTAATTGTTTGGGCGAGAAGTATCTTAGTCTGACTTTCTTGTTAAATGCTCGGATCATTCTATTCTAATAGAGTTTTTCATGAAAGACAACATTGATCCTTCGTCCATCAATCAATGCCAATTGTTCAAATCGGCTTTGCACCCATTAAGCGTCACTCAATTTTGCTTCTTGAATAATTCTTAAAGATGGTATCTCAACCTCAATAGGAATCACAACTTTGTTATTATAAATCAGACAATAAGTTATTTCTCTAGTAGAGGTTCAAATGGTAGTATGATATCCCAATAATGCAAATGGTAGCTTCTCATGCCACTGTCGGTAATTGTCGATCATCTTTTGTAGAATACTTTTAATGTTCTTATTCGCTGCCTCTACTGCTCCGTTCATTTGCGGTCTATATGCAGTGGAGTTTCAATTATTGACCTTGAATCGATCACAAGCTTCTCTCATCAGATCACTATTAAGATTAGCGCCATTGTCATTAATGATAGTCTCAGGTACTCCAAATCGGCATATGATGTTGTTCTTTACAAAATCATCAACGACCTTCTTGGTGAGAGACTTGTAAGATGTGGCATCAACCCACTTGGTGAAATAATCAATGGCTATGAGAATAAACCTGTGTCTGTTTGATGCTGCCAGCTCAATGGGACCTATGACATCCATGCCCCAAGCTGCAAAAGGCCATGGTGAGTTAGTGACGTGGAGCTCGTTGGGGGGAACTCGAATCATGTCGGCATAAGTCTGGCATGGGTGGCATCTCTGAACATATCAAATGCACTCCGTCTCCATGGTCAACCAAAAATAACCTACTCTGAGGATCTTTTTTGCAAGGACAAAACCATTCATATAGGGACCACATGTTTCCGCATGGATCTCCTCTACCTGTTTGGATGCTTTCTTAGCTTCTACGCATCTTAGCAAACCTAAGTCGGGAGTCCTCCTATATAGGATTTCTTTGTTTAAAAAAATTGATTTGGCAACCTCCTAATCGTGCATTTTTGAGCTTTTGTCGCCTCTTTTGGGTAATCACCACTTCTCAAGTATCTATGAATGTCATCATACCATGGCTTTTCGTCAGGCTCTTCTTCAACATGAAAGCAATATGCAGGTTGCTCGTACATGTGGATGCGAATGGGATCAATGTAATTCTGATCAGGGTGCCGAATCATAGAAGACAAGGTGGCTAAGGCGTCTGCAAACTCATTTCGGATTCGTGGGATGTTCTTGAATTCCACTTTACTGAATCTTTTGCAGAGCTTTTGCACATAATCCAAATATGGCAGAAGCTTTCGATTTCTTGCCGCCTATTCACCTTGTACTTGGTGAATCAGCAAATCTGAATCTCCAATTACCAATATTTCTTGGACGTCCATATCAATTGCCAATCAGAGGCCTAGGATGCAACCTTCATATTCAACCATGTTATTGGAGCAATGAAATTTGAGCTTGGCTGATACAGGATCATGTTGACCTGTTGGTGGAACCAAAGCACCCCCGATACCTGACCTGTTCAGATTCTTGGCTCCATCGAAGAATATTCTCCAACCGTGGTATTCTTCAAAGATATCATCTTCTAAGAAGACTATTTCTTCATCATGGAAATAAGTCTTCAGAGGCTTGTATTCTTCATCTACAGGATTTTCTGCCAGGTGGTCGGCTAGTGCCTGTGTTTTCACAGCTTTTTACGTGACATAGTCTATGTCGAATTCACTCAACAATATCTGCCACTTAGCCAATTTACCTATGGGCATGGACTTTTGAAAGATGTACTTCAAGGGATCCATCCTTGAGATCAAGTAAGTTGTGTGTGCTGAGAGATAATGTCACAACTTTTGAGCCACCCAAGTCAAAGCACAGCAAGTGCGCTCAAGCAAAGAGTATCGGGCCTCGTATGGTGTGAACTTCTTGGTTATATAGTAAATTGCCTGTTCTTTCCTTCTCATTTCATCATGTTGGCCTAAGACACATCCGAAGGTATTTTCTATGACCGATAGGTATAGGAGTAGTGGTCGACCGGATTCTGGAGGAACCAGTACTAGAGGATTGGACAAGTAGTGTTTGATCTTGTCAAATGCTTCTTGACACTCTGGAGTCCATTTGATAGCAACGTCTTTCTTTAGAAACTTAAGTATTGACTCACAGATGACGGTGGATTGTGTTATAAAACGACTGATATAGTTGAGTCTACCCAGGAAACTCACCACTTTTTTCTTACTCTTCGGGGGAGGGAGATCACAGATGACCTTGATTTTGGTTGGATCCAGCTCTATGCCTCGACGACTGACAATAAAACCCAACAACCTCCTGGCCAAGACCCCAAAAACATACTTTGCGGGATTGAGCTTCAAATTGTACCTTCGCAGCCTGTCAAAGAATTTCTACAGATCAATCAAATGGTCACACCCATTCCTTGACTTGATGATATCATCATCCACATAAACCTCAATCTCTTTATGGATCGTGTCATGGAATAGAGTGGTCATTGATCTCATGTAGGTGGCCCCAACATTCTTTAATTCGAACGACATCACCTTGTAATTGTAGACACCCAAGGCGTGATGAAGGTAGTTTTCTCAGTATCGTCCTCATACATCTTGATCTGATGATAACCAGCAAAGCGATCCACAAATGATTGTGATTCGTGTTTAGCACAATTATCGATCAGAATGTGTATGTTAGGGAATGGGAAATCATCTTTGGGACTAGCCTTGTTGAGGTCCCGATAGTCCACACAAACCCTGACTTTCCTATCTTTCTTAGGTACAGGCACAATGTTGGCGAGCCAGGTCAGATACTTGGTCACTTGAAGATTTCTAGCCTCCAATTGCTTTGACACTTCTTTCTTGATTTTTAGACTCAAATCAGGTTTGTATTTTCTAAGCTTCTGCTTCACCGGAGGGCAGGATGGGTTGGTAGTTAATCGATGAGCCACTATTAAAGTGCTCAACCCCGTCATGTCTGCGTAAGACCAAGCAAAAATATCCTTGTTCTTTTTCAAGAATCGAATGTAATCACCTTTCTTTTCCTTGGACATGTGGACGCTGATCTGGGTCTCTTGAGCCACCTCAGAATCACTTAGATTCACTACTTCTGTTTCTTCCAGATTTGCCTTGGGTTTGTCCTCGAATTCTTCAACCTTTCTAGTAACTTCTTCATACCCTTTTTCTTCTATCGCCTCTGCCTCAGTCGTGCTATATTATGCAGTCTCATTATGTGCCACAGTCTCAAATTCAACCTTATTAAAGTAATTTTTCTGAAAGTAACAACAAATAGAGTAAAGTAAAATACATCGATCAGGTAATTGAAAAATAAAGATTTATTACTTCAAAAGTTGTAACTAAACTTTGAATTTATTAACGTCAAAGTTGATAAAACACTAAACCAACATTGAAAGTCTTTATTTTGAAAGCATAATAAGGAAATCTCAATCTTTTGTTACTACCTAAATGCACGACGAGGTCTAAATGGAATGGAGGTCCAAGTGTTGATGGTGATCCCTACTGCCTTGCTCCGCACGGGGACTTTCTCCACCTCCTCGTTGATTATGACGTTGCAGCTTCCTTCTTCAGCCTTTTACAGGGACAAACCTTTCAACCTATCCAGCAAACCTTCTGTGCTATTATTCATGAACCCGACAGATTGAAAGTTTTGATGCAAGGGTGGCAAGGGTTGTGGTAAGGGATAGTAGTATCCAGCTCCAAGCGGTTCCAAGTCAAGATACTCTTCTATGAAATAGGCATACCTGAGGCCAAATGTGGTCGAATGGCATAACGGCTTTATGGGCTCAGTGATCCCTTGCAGTCTACCTCTTAGACCCTTTCCCAACTCATAACTTAAATTTAACATCACGTTCAACACGTCAAAAGCTTCCATCTCTTCTACAGATTCTTCTACAACCCCGGTTAGATGATTATCGATTAAGAACAGATTCCTTACACTTTCCAGCAAATTGTCTTCTTCTTCTTCCAAGCTACTCTTAAGAAACCCAACGGATTGAAAAATCAGATGCAGTGGTGGAAGAGAGTATTGTAGCTCGAACTCCAATGCACCCTTTTCTAGAGGTACCTCCCCTTCATAACCCAGGCCGATAGTATCATTTTTGATATAATGGGAGATTGGTTCGGGCATACCTTGAAGCTTTGCCCCTAGCCCTTTTCCTGGTTCGTAACCCAACCACAACAACATGCTCAAGAGTTTTTGGCTATATCAAGGCTTTGGCTCAGTATTCCCTACCAGTTCTACGGTGTAGAACATTTCTCCGTCCATATGGCCTCGCCCTTCAACAACATAGACAGGATGACCCTTCTCACCATGTATCACCACTTCTTTATGCTCCCATTCAAACTTTAAACATTGATGGAGGGTGGATGGAACTGTTCCAGCCATGTGAATCCACGAGCATCCAAGTAATAGGTTGTAGGAAGCGGGAATGTCCATCACTTGGAACAAAATGGGAAAGGTTGCTGGACCAATAATCATGTTCAAAGTGATTTCCCCAATAGTGTCCCTTTGAGAGCCATCGAAGGCCTTCACATTCATCTTACAAGTTTGTATCCCTGTCAGGTCTACGTCCAACCTTTTGATAGTGCCAATCGGGCAAATGTTCAATCCAGAACCCGGGTCAACCAAAGCCTTGGTGATTATTTGATTTTGGTATTGGGTAGTGATGTAAAGGGCTCGATTATGGGCAGTCCCTTCAGGAAGAAGTTCATGCTCGTAGAAGGATATCTTGTATGCCTCGAATACCTGTGCCATCATGTGGGCCATTTCTCCTTCGGTTATGTTGGAGGGAACATAGGCCTCATTTAGTACTCTCATCAAGGACTTTTGGTGAAGTTCAGAGGTTTGCAAGAGGGACAAGATGAATATCTGAGCCGACACCTTGCTCAATTGCTCAGCGATAGCTTGTAATTTCTTCCACACACCGCTCTTTTCTACTTCTACGGTAGGAGGCTTGGCCTTACTTGGGCCTCCTTGAGCCGCATGTTCTGAGGGGTATATTCTTCCAGAGCGGGTTACTCCCTAGGTGGCATCAGCTTCTTCCACCATTACCGTTTCATTGTTATAATTCCAAAGAATAGCATAAGTGTCAAAGCTTGGTCGGGGAGATCTTGTGACTATGAATGGAGGTTTAGGTGCAATAACTTCTACCTCAAATGGGTTGCGTCCTTGTACCACAAAGGGCGTTTGAGTTGTCACAACAACTAACTCATCTTGTTCTACTAACCATATGGTCCCTTCCAAATCCGCTGATTCTTCTACTTCCAGCATATTCACCTGATGGTTAGGAAGTGAGTTATTGGACATATTGGGCATGGGTTCTTTGAGTTGGATGGCTTTGGTGTCTATGAGTCTTTGGGTTTTGTCTTTCAGGGATTGGAAGACTTCAGTGGTATGTCCTTTCATTCTCGAATGATAGGCGTAGACTTTGTTAGGGTTGTACCACTTGGCCTGGGTATCCACAGGTAAGGCAGGGATTAGCGTAATATATCCAGCTTCTTTGAGTCTTTCATAAAGTTGGGATATGGGTTCGACTAGGGGAGTGTAGTATTTTATGGGTCTTTTTATCAAAGTTGGGGCAGTTTCTATAATTTGGTTGTCTAGGAGATAGTGGTGGTGGCAGAGTTTGGTAATAATTTGGCTGGGTGTTATAAACAGGATATGCAGGTTGTTGGTAATGTGGAGGAGGAGATTGGTAAGGAGTATATGTAGGATAAGAGGGGTAGGGTATAGGGTAAGGTGATGTAGGTTAATGAGGGAGAGGTGGGATAGGAATTTATGGCTTAATGGTACTTTTTTGTGCCAACATGATCGTACCCACTTCCTTCTTCTTGCGAATCTATGGCAAGCTTCCAATTTGTAATGCTTTATTAGTGGCTTGTAGAGCTTCCAAGTTAATAATGGTACCATTCTTAATACCTTCATCGACTCTTTCGCTTAACCTGATGATATCAACAAAACTTTTTTATGCGACAAGCATCATCCTGTCATAGTACTGAGGCTCTTGTGAGCTGATGAAATAATCCTTCATCTGAGACTCATCCATCGGAGGTCTGGTCCTAGCTGCCTCAGACCTCTATCTTACAGCATAGTCTCTAAATGTTTCGCCAAGCTTCTTCTTCAAATTCTGGATGTAGAACTAATCGGGTGCATTCTCAGTGTTAAAACCAAACCGACCCATAAAGTCAGAAGCCATTTCTACTCAGTTTGACCATTTGCGGGCGTCTTGGTCAATGTACCAATTCAAGGCTTCCCCTGTGAGATTTATCATGAACAACTTCATCCTAATCCTTTCGTCTCTCCTAACCCTGGCAAGTTTGTCACAATACATGCGCAAATGGGCTTTAGGGTCGCCAATGCCGTTGAACAACTCAAACTTAGGAGGCTTATAGCCTTTAGGCAGTTCCTCGTCAGGATGTATGCATAGATCCTCATAGCTCAAACCGGCCACCTTCTTACTCGCCTCAACTTGTTGCAACCGATTGGTAAAGCTATCCATTCTCTCAGCCATGGCCTTAATCAGGACATCTTTTTGGGAGGATTCTAATTCATGGTAGTCGTGGGTATAAGGAGCAGTTTCAACATATATGGGGTTGAGGTTATGGTTTCCAGGGGCGTGGGCATAAGACGGGTTGACAGTGGATTTGGGAGGTATGATTGGGATGTGGCTAAAGTTTTGAGGGTACAATGTTGGCTCAGAGGGACCTACCTGATATGGATTTTGCAAATGATGGTTGGGAATTTGGGTATTTGGGGGTGGTAGGCTAATAGTATTTGGTAGCATTTGAGAGGTGGGCTGAAAACTTGGGAGTGTAGCCTGAGTAGTTTTGAAAACAGGATGCCAAAAGAAAGGGATAGCTTAGCCAGATTTCTCATGCTGGCCATCTCTTCTTCCAATTCTGTGATTTTCCGCTCCAACCTTGAGACCAAATCCATGGAGTGATCCCCCCTATCAGAGTTTCCATTGGTGTTGTTGTCATCGACCATCTTGGCGTTTTCTCGTCGTTAACACCCGGAAGCGTTGAAGGAGGAGGAAGAGCCCTTTTTGATCTTGTATGATAGGCCAGAATGCTCGGACAAATCAACCTTAGAAAAGGGGAAAAACAAAACCAACAAAATTTAGTGTTAGACGTTAGGCTAATAACCACACATAGCACATAATTAAAAAACAAAATAAAATGACCTAGAATGCAAGGGACCTCGTTCAGCCAGAGGTAGGCCTAATACGACAAGCAAGTGAATCGCGATGATTAATCCAAGCCATAATTTGTAAATAAGAGTTTAGAGTTAGTGTAAGCATAAATAATGAAAAGGTAAGATCATTTTATTAGAAAATCAAGCCACTACATTGTGAAGAAAAGGAAATTAAATTTGCATGAAATAAACCTAAGGGGATAAAGGATGACACGGGAAAATAAACTAGAACATAAGTAGAATCCTTAGCCATGACGGCTTTCGTAAGTTGGGACAATCTGCATTCCCATCTCCGAGGTGACCTCATAACCTTTGTTTAGAAGATTGCGGGCCCAAACCCTCTCTTCCAAATCTTCGTACCCGGGTCTCCCTCCTTGATCCAAATCTATTCTTTCAGCATCCTTTAGAATCCACACATAGTACTCGGGGGTGCAATAGGGACGATCTTCTTGGAGGATCAGAGTCAGCACCCTTTCCCATCTTCTGCATATGTTGTGAACTTCTGAAACCTGTTCCCTGAACTCATACTCGGACAAACTCATATTTGATCGCAATGGGATCACTTGAATCAAACCGAACTGTCTAAGCACTCGTAGAGGGGCGTAGGGTTAGATGCTTTTCAGACCAATGAACTCAATATAGTAAAGCTCATCTCCTCTTGCTACCGCACGAGAGGAGTTCAACCAATAATACTTCCACTAAATTTTATAACCAGATAGCCCTCTCATGAATCTGTGCCAGTCCTCGCTACCCACAGGGGCAATGAACCTACGTATTCTTGATGGGTGGAAATGAATCTTGTTCCCCATTCCATCAAGAACATCTATCAAATTAGCCCTTTTGTAGAAATGTTCGATGACCCAAAGTTGTAATAGGAAGTTGCATCCCTCGAAGAATCTTCTATCTCAAACGTATTTGGACAACGCCCTCGTCATTTATGCTAATATCATGGGCACGATGGTGTTTCCCCTAACATATCTCCCTCTAGCTAGAGTGCACACAATATAGATCAAGTGAGTGTCTATGTTTCTATCTTCTCTAGGAAAGACTAGGGTCCGCAATAATGCTATAGCAAAAGCGTTGACACGGTATACCTCCCACTTTGCCGTTGAACAGGAAAACTCTCTTTTGAAATTTTCATAACTATCTTGATGGTCGAATGTCACGACCCGGATAGGGTCCTAGGTGTGACATGGCGAAGGAGCACCCGAAGGCTCTTGATCAAGCCATCATAGTATCATTACACACATCATCGGTTCAAAAACGCGGAAGCTAAACATATAACACGCAATCTCTAAGTGATTCGGGACTTGGAACTCAAGCTATTGGGGCAATGCCGGGGATGGGACAAGCATGAATGCACATAACACATAGTCATTTACAATACCCATCATTCAAGTCAATAGTATAACAAGAGAATATGATCATAAACCACGCTAAATAGCATCGTATTACATAACCAAATATCCAACATACAAGCCAACATACAAGAGTATATATTTGTCCAACAATGCCTCTACATAGATGAGCGGGGCCTCGACAAGTTTGAGGCTCACCCTCAA
>JBCEWC010014557.1:0-14293 GCA_038996855.1 Solanum aculeatissimum
ATTTCTTGATAATGAAAATGAAATAAAAATATATATATATATATATATATATATATATATATATATATATATTAAAGAAAACCTAATTTGAATTAAAATAGAAAAATTAGCTTTCGGCATGGTCAACGGCGACTACACAAACCGTGAGGCACTTCACGGTCCGTCACACGATTCATGTACTTTCACTTTATATTTTCAGAATTTCCACTGCTCCCCTTCACGGCCACCTTCAGGGTCCATGAGACGTCACATGGCCTGTGATGGGTCTCGTGTGACTTCACTTCGCGTGATCCTTTGTAGTATCCACAGTGTCCCATGTCAGAGAGATGGTCACATACACAGTCTGTGTGTCTTCCCACGGTTCATGCAAGGTACCGTGGGACTTACCTGGAGTCTTTTAGCGCCTCTTGTGATTCTGCAAAACCGAAGTGTTGGCCCACGGTATAGTTTACGGTCCGTCTAATGGCTCACGGACCGTGTACTGCCACTTGAAGTTGCACTTGAACATTTCATCTACTACTTCAATGGTCACTGCTTCAAGCACGTCATCCACACGGCGAGGTACATGGCCCGTGTACTACTTCACAGCCCGTGATCGGCTCCATTGGTTGTGCCTTGGTGCTATCTGGCTCCATTCCTCTGAGTGACTCCTTGCAAAGCCCAAGTGCAAGGCCACGGTCGGACACACGGTCCGTGAGAGGGTTCACGAGCCGTGAGGCCTTCTGTGAAGCCTCCCTTGGGTCCATTTCTATTATCCTTCTATCTATGGTACACAACCTTCATCTGGACAACTGCCCCATGGGCCATGTAACTCCACACGGCCCATGAGGGCCTGGCTCAGTTCGGTTTCTTTATTTTATGCCTCCGTTTTGTCCAAATCCATGTCTCAGCCTCATTCCTGAAAAATACCACTAAACAACAAATTAAACCCACAAATTTTCTTGAGAACTCGCAAAAATTTCAAGTTAAAAGCATTATTGGAGTCGCATTTTCACGACTCATCAATTCCCACTCTTCATGTTTATATATCTTTCTAACTTTAGGATTATTCTATCATTTACAGTTTACAAAATCCTTTAATCACTTTCTCTTGGGGGGATCAAATATCACTAAGTATTTATAAGCATAACTTAACCACCTTCTCAAGGATAACATTTGAAGAATGGTTCGAAGAACAGAGTCTAAAAGTACATCATATTTTACACTAGCTCAAACACTTGATGCACATGAATAGGAGTGCATTATTTCAGATAGATAAACTTAAGCACACTAATTGACGTCTCTCAAGCCTTATGCAATCTCTTTACTTTCTCAATATTTTATCTGAAGGTAACTTTTTAATAAGGATCTGATCTTTTCTATTCCAATTTCTTTAAGTATGAGAGGTAGTCAAACAAATCTGAGCAACACACTCGAATCTGGACAATTTTCTTAGAAAGTAACTCTATTACACCATTTAGAGTGTGAAAAAGATCAGATACCGATTGGTATCACCTAGATACCAATTGAATTCAATTAGTCTCATGAAAGAAATAAAGAAGTGGGTTTTCCTAAGGTCCTGTAGCCTCTTGAAGAAAAGTAAAGTCATCACTGTACCGTTCTGCAAGACTTTACAAGACTTGTCCTTGTGTGAAGAGATCACTGGACCTAAAACTTTGATATCAAGTTTGTCATGACCCAAAATGGCCTATGAGTGGCACCCACACCTAACCTCCTAAGTGGGCGAACCAATAATACAAATCCCAACCTATATTAGAATTTCAACTTATGAAGTACAATGATAATACGGAAGTTCAAATTTATAAAATAAAAATAACAAAATTACTAAGTCTATTATACAGTGTTTTCCCAAAACATGAAAGTCATCACATGAAGGATATCTAATTTCAAATACTAAGTCTAAGAGTACCAACACAAAAATAGATAAATAAAATAGTTTATGTCTGAAAACTAAGGACATCATGCTATAACTGATAGAATCCAACATGAGCTAGAAGGTTTGCTCATCCTGAAATCTTATATGCCAACGACTGGCTAGAGCTGAGGGCGAGTTGAAGTCAATGGAACACTCGTTTAACTTCACAAAAGTTAAACAAGGAAAATTACAAGTAAGAGACAGTATGAGTCACATGTACTGCGTAGGTTTCATCGATCGACTCCAAATAGAAATCAATATGCATAATGTAATATCAGGAAGCAACATGTACAAGTGACAACATCATAAAACATGTATGTAATCATACAACAATATCAAGAACAAACATGAGGACTCAGACCTCTACACAACACTTCTTTTGGGAGATGGGTTATTTGAAATTGAGTACATTAAATCACTTCAATATGTTTTACTTTAATATTATTGTGTTAGAACGTGGTGTGCTATCCCATAATATCGTGTCGGAATGTGACACCCAATCTAATTATATCGTGTTGAAATGTGATGCCCGATCCCATAATATCCGTGTCAGAACATGATACTCGATCCAATTATACTGTGTCAGAACATGACACCCGATCTAATTATACCGTGTCGGAACATGACACTTGATCTAATTATATTGTGTCGGAACATGACACCCGATCCAATTATATTTAATTCATTATTCTTTATCATTACTTTTCACTTCATTAATAATTTTTCATCAAACCTTCGTTATTCAAGGCATCACTTTGATAAGATTAGTTCAAGACTATTGATTTCATGACCTTGAGATTTCAGACCAATCACAACAATATATCAATCATGTAAACAACAATGATTAAATGCACATAAAACTTCACAACATCACCTAATGAATATCCATCACTATTAAGAGTCTCTCTAACACATAAAATAAATCATAACCTACCTCAACTGAAGAACTGAAATCAAGTTAGCTAATCGACCAATGTTTCTCCTTTCTTCAATGCCTCAAAATGTTTCCAATCTATCAAATATGTAATCTACATAAGAATACGAATCTAATGACACTCATATTGCTATGTTTGTTTTCGGCTAAAATATTGGATCAAAAAGTCACCCCGAGCTTTCAAATTCGAATGTATAAATTTATTTCACTACTTACGTAATTTTTCTTTTTCTTTTTTTATTTTTAATGGGCAATCGACTATGTTCTTTTTCATTCCCCTTTTAATGAGCAACTGAAAATTATTTAGTGCATTTTTATTTTAATTAATTCATTTATATTTATTATAATTACTTCATTTGTTTTAATTTATGTGATATTATTTAAAATTTTAATTTAATTTATGTAGTATTTTCAAATTTTGAAAGTCAGACAATTTAATTATGATCATAAATTCATATATGAATTGTTTTTCATATATTTGAAAACTACGTCAAAAATACTTTCACTCACAATAATTAATAATTTAAGATATTTGAAAAATTATGCTCAAAGAAAAACTTATTTTAATCATCAAATTCAAAAGGTGACACATAAATTGGAACAGGGGGAATACTTAATTGTCAGTCTTTTTTTATAAAACAAATTTTCTCAAGTATAAACATTGACTCTAGAATATTATGTATAAATTTTTCACATGTATTAAATGAAAAATCCTCCAAAAATAGTGTATTTTTGAAGGATCCGACACGGGTGCGGCAGTATTTCTGGAGAGTCCGAGCAACTTAGCAGATAGTCACAGCATGGGAAATGTCTATAAATCTTCGCAATTCAAATCTCAATCATAATATTGAGAAAATTGCACACTAATTTTTTTGTGTGACCCTTTTCAGAGTGCTGTCGCTATTTCTATGAACATAAGTCAAGCTCATTTAAAACATTTTTACATTTAATTAGTTTTACATATAAAAGACTATTGTATTTTGTCAATTTTTACAACTTACTTTATCTTGTTAAACAACTTGTTCTTTTCAGCTTTACTTTTATCAACATATTTATATTGATGTTGTTCAATACTTTTTATTTTATTTTTATCGTTGTGGAGGACTAAATAGTAATATTTTTTTTTAAAAACTCAATGGTGCAAAGAAAAAAATGAAAAGAAATGCTAAAATGGTATAATAAGGTGAATTAAAATATAGCGGATAACTCATTTTGCTTTTCGTCCGGTCATTTTCACGTATTAACCTCTTTATATTTCGAACCCCATGAAAAAAAATCTTACATCCGCCACTGTTCTCAGGTGTATAAGTAATACTAGTCAAAATATTTTTTATTCGTATGGTAATTAGTATTAAGATAAATTTTAATTTAACCTTTCCATATCCCTTTATCCTCCATAAATCATTCTTAATTAAATTAAGTTTTAAGCTACACGCATGCAGAAATTAATATTTATGTCTGTCATTTTATTCATCTGTGCTAATAAATTTTTCGTAATTTTTATTTCTTTTAGCATATTATAATTGATATGTCTATAATATAAAACATCATTCCCAACTGCGCGAAATACAAGTATGTTCAATAGTTCTTATAATGTCATATCCATGTTTTAACAACTTCGTGTTGTGAGAGCAAGTTGCTTTGTGGAGAATTTAGTTGTAAGGTGAGCTCGTAATTTATTTTCATTTTCTTGAAATTTCTCTCTATTATTATTTTTGATTGGAATTGTAAATTACATTGTATTTTGTTTTAATTTACTTATTCAGTTTTGATGTGAGCTAGACTTTAAGAGAAAAAAAAAGATATTTTAAATTTTTTTATTTTAATTTAAAAATAGATTAAATGTACCAAAATATTTTCAAGATTTATGGTATGTTGATAATTATAATCAAAGAATTATCAAAAAATAGAAGGAAAAAAATTATTTTAAAATAAACTAAAAATAAATAAATAAGACAAATAAATTAAAAGGGGCTAAATAAATATTCTTCGCCTATCTATGTAATGACCTATTAATCTCCTTCGTGTTACAAAAGTTAAGGTACCATGTGCCAAAGGTGATTAACATGTGAACAAATTACACACTTTACATTTTCATGTTCAACATTGAAATATTCAAACTTAAAATTGATTTTAGCATCATTTTGACCACAATTTATTACATCACCAAACAACGTGGAAACCCTTCATCATATGTGACATCATATTCTATTCTTTGCCTAAAGGAAAAAAAGTGGGGTTGTTCAACATGCCAAAAGAGTAAAGATAAAGTAAACGAATGTCCTTCACTAACACTTTTTCAAAGACCTTTCCATCCGATTATTCGTCTCTTTCCGCGAACGCGGCTGGACTGTTGCGCCCACCCATACACACGCTAGTCTTCAACTATTTTTTAAAAAAAATCAAACATTAAATTGGGTTTGACTGTTTATTTTAGGCCTGTTGCTCTACACGGGGAAGACTTCTTTTCCTCAAATACCTGCACATTTGGAAATAATATCAGATATGTGAAATAGAAAATTAGAGATAGGTTCAATGGTCTAAGTCAATAAGATTGTTGGGATGCAAGTGTGAGTGGTATTTTAGTTTTGTTTCGTTTAAAATGTTCAATTTAGCAGCAATGCCAATTCTAACAACCAGAGATACTGTGTTTCACAGTATAAAAACTGCTTTACGTTTGTTCTTCCTTTGACCACTATGATGGCAATATTAAGGTTTTGCCCCACTTTGTTTTGTCCCGTTTGACCGTCTACCCTATCTACATTGTCCCCTGTTTTGCCCCACCCGGTTTAACCCCTCATTACAAATTATGTGTCATGGTTTAAAATTTCGAGTCATGATGATACCTATAATAATTCATCAATAGATAAGACAATTCATATTTTGGAATGGCTAGTAACGAATATATCGAGTGAAATCAACAAAAGTACAACAATACATGAAATAATTTAAAGATAAAATGGAAGATAGGAACAGGAATAACACACACAAAACAAAAGAGTACAAAATAAAAAAGTAAAGTAAAAATACACATAGATTTGTTTCAAAACCAAAAGACTGGTCAACTAAATATAGATGGACATAGGTATAATCCTGGACGTCATGTGCTCACCCTTGCCTTCAAATACACCAACTATTGGCTCGAACTTAACATCGATAGCTAGTGCTCAGGCCTGCATCACAAAAACAGATGCAAAGTGTCGTATCAGTACCAAAACAACACCTACCCAATAGGCATCATACACCGACTAAGCTTTAAAAGCAAAGACAATATGAAAACAAGAATTCTAATAAGGAATGCACATGAGCGTACAAGAGAACGAAAAGTTAACTAACAACTAGCTATAACTTGACTATATCCCCATAAGCCTTGAAGGTACACTTGTGCTCAAGTTTAACTAAAACTCAAGTGGATCCCCATAAGCCCAATGAGTACACAGAAGAACTAAGGATACTACTAAAAATGATTAGGATACACCTTACTAACAAGTCACCCCATGAATTGATTAAGGATTGATGTATTTCAAAGAACCCAAATAGAATCACCATGTTAAGTCTCAAACTTGATAAATAAGGGTGATATCTAGACTTGAACTGAGGCTAAAGAGATGCACTAGGGACTCGAACTACTTGGATTATTAAGGAGATATACTAGGGACTTAAATAAAGGCTAAGGAAATGGCAATGCGCTCAAACCGCTTGGCTAAAGATGATACACTTAGGCCTCGAACCCCCAATTAATAATGTACTCGAGCCTCGTATCCCAGTAGATGATAATGTCTCGGGCCTTGAACCCTAGTGGATGATAATATACTCAAGCCTCGTAGACCAATGGATGATAATATATTGGAGCCTCAAACCCAATTGAGGATCAATACCTCAAGCCTCAAACCTTCATTGAAGAATAATAGCTTGGGCCTTAAACCTTAGCTGAAGAATAATAACTCAAGACTCAAACCTCAACTAAAGAATAATAACTTGGGCCTCAAACCTTGGCCGAAGAATAATATCTTAGGCCTCAAACCTCAGCTGAAGGATAATAACTCTAGGCTAAAACCTTGACTAAAGAATAATGTCTTGGAACTCAAACCTCAACTAAAGAATAATAGCTTGAGACTCAGACCTCAACCGAAGAATAATACGAGCAACCAAGGAGAAATCCAATATAGAGTGCCACCAATAAATTATTCAACTTGAACAACCTCCAATTTCATTATGATAATAGAAACCTGAAGTCACAATTAAATGGTTGACATGAGTTATGGATAATAGGCTATGAGAGCTAGGTTACTGGCTAGCTAAGACTCAACTATCTGGCCGAAGTATTCTATAATATTCTACGGGGAGCTAAGTCATCCAAAGCAACATCAGAGATATTCTGAGTCTTATCGTCTCTCAAATAGGCAAGTCTAACACCAGAAATAGTCTACCCCTATACTAAGGCCAAACAAACTCTAAACTTCACATAAAATAAGTACTACTCATGCCATAAGGTAACAATGATTGTAAAAGGAAGAACAACATGCTAACAAGATCCCAAAACACTCAAAATAAGCCTAAAATGATTTCTAAGCAACTAAGCACAATCAACTAGCTACCCATTCCAAAATTAAACTAATATATATTAATTTACATTCTCAAGATCAATCTGAAGGTCATAAAGCCATAGCCTACCTCAATGTAGACCACATTTGCTTTAAATTCATAATTTCAAAGCTTTACCTTTCCGGATGGCCTTCGAACACTATTATGCTGCTAAAAATAAAACTATAACATCACGACGGTATTTGTACACAAAAAATATAATAATTAAAGATGGTTCAAAAATTGAATTAAAACCAAGATTATGGGACCCTCATTGGGAATCTCAAAATTAACTTTGTCAAAAGGTCCAAATGAGCTTACTGAACGTTTGCCCTAAAATGAGACTCAGTTCAAGCTTAGAAAAGATAAAAATCAGCTCATAATCCATTTCAAAATTAAGTTACGAATAGAGCACTAAGGTAGTCTTATTAGAGTAGTAATTATCTCAAATATGCATTCCCTGTACTTCCCCAAGCACTTCAAATTGAGACAACACTAATTTTAGACAAAACCCAATGAGAATTACCTATTTTTTAGGTGTATAGATTGAGATATCGCACTTGGAACTCATCTTAAATAAACTAAAATAATAAAGGACTTCAGTGATTTAATCATTTATATTCCTACAATAGTGACCCCAATGTCACAGGTGTAGAAAAGATCTTCACCAGTGCAGAGGTCTACTAGTAAATTTGCTCCATAGGAGCAACCCCAGCCCTGTAAGAGTGATGCTCAATAAACTGGTCACTACTAAAAGATTATCAGAAAAAGACAGAAAAAGCGACGGAAAAATAACACAGTCACCTCCGTTGCTTTTCCAAAAGCGACGGACTACATCGCAAAAAAGCGAGAGACAATGTCGCAATATTTTTTTTAAACAAAATAATTAAAATGTGATGGACGACATAATTTTTTTTAATTATTTAATATTTACGACGGACAACATCGCAAATATTAAAAAAAAATCAAATTAGCGATGGACTAAGTGACCTTGTCCGTGGCTTTTTATATTTTTTTAAATTTCCAGAAAAGCGACAAATGAAGGGACCCTGTCCGTCGCTTTTCTAAAAATTAAAAAAATTCAAAAGCGACGGACAATGGGACTCTGTCCATCACTTTTCTGGAAAACTTTTCTAAAAAAATTGCAAAAAAGCGACAGACAAAGGGACTCTGTCCGTCGCTTTTTATGCAACTTTTCTGATAGCAGAAACCTGTAGTTTCTGCTTCCCACCTGGATTAAAATATACATTCAATTAATATCAATACAATCAATTTCAGCCAATAAACAATAACTAAAATACACAACATACAACATAATAATAAGCACAATTAAATTTTAAAAGCAAAGAAATTCATAATTTATAAAATTTTAAATTATTTTAAAGTTTAACAAAATTTGTAAATTGTTCAAAACTGAAATAGAAGGGAATTAGGGACTATTTTCTACAAAATCCCCAGAACTCTCATCAGATTCATCAGGAGAGGGTGTGGGTCTATGGGCTAGGTTGAACACTTGTTCCTTAAGTTGCTCATATTGTTGAATCATTTTGGTTTCCTGTTCAGCCCTTCATTTTTTTTATCTGTCAATACGTGTAAGTTGAGCAATTTGTTGAGACATGACAGCTACTTGAACCTCGTCAATGGCCTCAACTTGACATAACGATCCAATACCTTGTAAACTGGATTGGAGTTGTCATATGTTATTCTGGAAGTCTGTTCCATAAACTCGGTCTTTATGGATCCCTCCTACGTCCTTTTCCATCTAAATTTGATTGAACAACTCAGGGATTAGCTCGATCGAGTCTCCAAGGTCACGTATTTGTCGCTCATACTCACGTTGCATATTAAAAATAATAATTAGACTCAATATATATATATATATTAAAAGTATAAGTTAGAATCAAAATAAATTATACTATATATACATATATATATATATATTAAAGTTATGTTAAATAACTTACATAGGCTTGTTCGTCCCTTTCCTCCGCCCACTGAGCCGGATCTTACTCATTCTTCTTTTTCTTCATATAATACCTCCTAAAAACTTTATCACGTAAAGGAGGCCATCTCAATTCTTTATTCTATAAATTAAAATATAAACAATAATTATACTTTGTATAAATTAAATACTTTATTTAAGAATAATATATATTAGTTTAAATCTAAAATTTTAAAAATCTTACAAGCTACCTCGTAACGGTACCAACACTCTTTGCACCTCTGGTGTGCAATGAGCCACCCTTTAAGATTCCTCTAGCTTTTTTAGCTTGATCAGACATGGCCTTGAATTTATCAGTATCCCAATACCTGACCAAATCCTGATACACATTCGGAGGCAACTAAGAACTGAATTTTCCATCATCCCTTGCTTTCTTTAGCCAGCTGGATAGTCGAGAGCTCGTCTTTCTCTCAAATGTGGTTGCAGTGACCAAGTTGCACCTTGAATGCCAATTACATAAAGTCCTGAAAAAAAATAGTGTTAAAAAATAAGTTAAGGAAATAATACTAAAATTATTATCTAATCTTATATATACCTTGAATTCATTATACATTTCCTGGCAAATGTTATTTGAAATCTCCCCCCAAGAGTGATATGCCTCCGTGTATAACCTCCTAACACACTCCTTTAGAGCATCCGCAACTTGTTTCGAAGGATGCCACCTGCAAGACACATAATAAACATGTTATTAGTTCATCTATAATTTGTCAAGATAGAAAAAACGAATTAATAAAAATATAAACTTACGATGTTCTATCAGGCTCTATCATGACTCTCCCGCGTCTGTCCCTCTGTCCGGGAACTAACTCTGACACATCTTGTGCAGACTTATGTGCAACAGTAGTAGAAGGTTCGACTGATGATAGAAGATATGTGTAATGTCGAGTCGATGATGGAGAGGCAGTATCAATACTGAAAGAATCTCTAAGTCTCAGATTAGATAGGTGGGGAGACTGAGAAGTAGGAGATAGAACAGTAGGAGACGGAGTAGTCGAAGATGTGGGTTGATGATATGTCACTGTAGGTCGAGGAGGGACATGATCATATGAAGTGAATCTCAGCTGTGCAGAAGAAGATGACCTCATGGTCAACGCATCTGACTATGAAAAGTTAGAGAATATATAGTCCCAGAAGACAAGTACTGAGCAGTATCATCTAGGGCACCCTGAATATCAGGTGCTGAAGAAATATAGTCTGGGATATCCTCAGGATCAATAGGTCTCCTAGACTTCTTCTTTTTAGACCTACTAGTAGAATGACTAACCCCAAGATGATCCCAAGATCTATCACCATCACCCGATGACATCTGAATGTAAAGTAACACAAATACAATATATAAGAAAAAAAATGAAATTATTTTAGTATTCGCAAAATAAATTAACTGATATGCTAGTTATAATCTACTAGTCTATTCCTCTTCGCTTGTTTCATTTTTTTTATTCTCCCATTCCGATTCCCCAATTATTTTATATTCATTATTCTCCCATTCCTCCTTCTCCAATGATTCATTATCCTCACCTACTTCTTCTTGAACGTTTGACATTATTATTTCATCATCAGATACCTTTCCTAGTATGTGTTGAGGATTTTCTAGTGTGGTCTCCAACTCAACATCAACTTGTTATTGAACAAGTGCAAGATCATTTTGGTATTCCACATCTAATACATTCTCAATTTCAGTTCTTCCTACAAGTTTTGTCTTAATAGGATCTACTAGTGTTGTCACTTATTAATTCTAACAACAAACACATTATCACCAAAATAAATATATAAGTGTAAATAGATGGATACAAATCGATTTTGCAAGAAAATCAATTTTGTCATCAATAGGATCAGCTAGTGTTGTCAATTATTAATTCTAACAACAAACACATTATCACCAAAATAAATATATAAGTGTCAACACTAGATGGACACAAATCGACTTTGCAAGAAAATCAATTTTGTCATTAATAGGATCAACTAGTGTTGTCACTTACGCCAAACAAACACATTATCACTATAGCATATATACTCTAAAAATTTATTCAAACATGTATATATACACAATAACTAAAACTTTTATCAAAAAAAATACATCGACGTTTTCATTTATGCTTGGAGATGGAGGGGTAGGTGATATTTCGATCGGTGCCGGCGAATGTTAAAAATCTAAAATTTCAAGTACAATTAAAGTACATTATACACAAGTTCAAGTTCTAAAGTACAATAAAATATTCAAGTTCCAAATTAAATCTAAGTTCAAGTAAAAACTACTAAAGTTCAACTTAACAAATCCAAAAATTCATGTTTAAAATTATATTTAATAAAAATTCACAACTTCAAGTTCAAGTTCTAAAATCTCAAAGATCAAGTTCAAAATTAAATCTAAGTTCAACTTATTAAGAAATCCTAAAGTTCAATTTTTTTACTACGTATACATTCAACAATTAATTCAAAGTTCACAACTTAAAATTCAATAGTTCCAAAATAAATCTAAGTTCAAGTTAAACACTACTAAAGTTAAACTTAAAAAATCCTAATGTTCAAGTTCTACCTTATATACAAGTTCAAAGTTCACAAAAAAAGTTCAAGTTCTAAAATTCTAAATTCAAGTTCTAATGAAATTAAATTTAAGTTCAACCTAACTAAAAAATCCTAAAGTTCTAACTTAAGAAATCCTAATTAAAGTTCAAATTTTATATTACTTTCAGTTTTTAAGTTCACAACTTAATAAAATATTCAAGTTCCAAATTAAATCTAAGTTCAAGTTAAAAACTACTAAAGTTCAACTTAAATAAAAAATTCTAAAGTTCAACTTTTAAATTATATCGTCTAATCAAAAATCGCAACTTGACGTTCAAGTTCTAAAATCCCAAATTAATGTTTAAGTTCAAAATTAAATTTAGGTACAACTTAAGAAATCCTAACTAAGTTCAAATTTTATACTACATTCAACTTAATTCAAAGTTCACAACTTAAAATTCAAGTTCCAGATTAAATTTAAGTTCAAGTTAAAAACTATTAAAGTTCAACTTAACAAATCCTAAAGTTCAAGTTTTAAATTATATATCTAATTAAAATTCACAACTTCAAGTTCAAGTTCTAAAATCTCAAAGTTTAAGTTCAAAATTAAATCTAAGTTCAACTTATTAAGAAATCCTAAAGTTCAAATTTTATACTACGTATACATTCAACAATTAATTCAAAGTTCACAACTTAAAATTCAATAGTTCCAAAACAAATCTAAGTTCAAGTTAAACACTACTAAAGTTAACCTTAAAAAATCCTAAAGTTCAAGTTCTACATTATATACAAGTTCAAAATTCACAAAAAAAGTTCAAGTTCTAAAATTCTAAATTCAAGTTCTAATGAAATTTAATTTAAGTTCAACCTAACTAAAAAATCCTAAAGTTCTAACTTAAGAAATCCTAATTAAATTTCAAATTTTATAGTTCACAACTTAATAAAATATTCAAGTTCCTAATTAGATCTAAGTTCAAGTTAAAAACTACTAAAGTTCAACTTAAATAAAAAAATCCTAAATTTCAACTTTTAAATTATATCGTCTAATAAAAAATTGCAACTTGAAGTTCAATGTCACGACCCGGATAAGGGGTCTAGATGTGACATGGCGAAAGAGAACCCGAAAGTCCTTGATCAAGCCATTATAGCATCATCACACACATCATCAGTTCGGAAGCACGGAAGTAAACACATAACACATAAGTTTTAGGGGAAACGGGGCTTTGGACTCAAACTATGGGGATGTTGCCGGGAAAGGGGATGAACATGATTTAACATAGCATATAACAGTTATCTCTAAGGGGCGGGTAAGTAGGACTCAAGCTATGGGGGCATTATGGGTTAGGGGACTTTTCACATAAGCACATAATCAACACACAACCCAACATCAAGTCGTAAGCTTAATCAATACCATTTCCATAACCAAAGCTCATAAATCATAATATCTCAATAGTCATAATACCCAACAAATACAATCCAAACATACAAGAGTTTAGTTTGTCCAACAAACCTCTACATAAGATAAGCGGGGCCTCGACATAGTTTGAGGCTCAACCTCAGTACATAGGTATAGGAAAGTACAAAACACTACTAGGTAGATAGAAAGTGGCTATTGCCCTTGAATAAAAGGGCTCACCACTAGCAATGGTCTTCAAGATGATCACACATCGTTCGATGGAAGATAGAAGTCGTCTCCGTCCCTACATGGTTAGAACATGTAGACAAAGAGTATGGGTTAGCACATAATATGCATTAAGTATGCGGGCATGCAATGCATATGAAAATATAGTATGGCGAAGCAACATGAAAAGGGGACAAGTGATACGAAAGGAATGCACGTAACGAAAGAGAAATATAACAATATGCTATGTCATGATGTATGAGATGCAATCCTACAACCATAATATAGTGGGGATGTAACCTCAACCGACAACGGAGGAGACCCGAGTGAGCTACTACCCAGATCTGGACTACTTGCCAAGTAGATCCCTAGTCAACTCTTCATCAAGGGGATACATAACAAGTCAATCCCTATCTATGGAGATAGCCCATGGTGACACATGGTTTGACGGAAAGGAGTATGGACCCTTGGAGATAGTCTACCTTGACTTCAATTCCTCGGTACTAAGTCTCATCTCACGGGAATACATATATATACATGCAACTTCCAATCAGAGGACTTACATTCCTTTCAAAATCATGCATCATTAGTCAAAAACCAAAAATTGTTGATCAAACCATATTCATGCTTAGGCTAAAAGCCAACAAGAGTTTCAAAAATCATTCTCATAATCATTTTCATATCAATGCAATAAGAGTAGCCCATCTACATAGCTTATCATATCAAGCCTTC
>JBCEWC010014558.1:0-14293 GCA_038996855.1 Solanum aculeatissimum
TTTACCTTTTATGTTTTGAACCCTTAATAAAAATTTTGATTCCGCAACTATAAGAGAGCACCCACAACTTTAAAATCGATCCTAGATCCGCCTGCTAATATAAGCATTTGAATGATATCACAAAACTCATGAAATTCTCATAACTTGAAACTAAGTAGAATAAGAAAAATACTTGGACTTCAAGGGTGGAGGGAACCCATGAATGAAACCCACATACCTTGGTTGGAAACTTATGAGAAAAACCTAAGATTGGAGAAGAAGACCTTGAAACCCTAATTTCTTGCTTTCGGTGAATCTTGACAGTTGAGAGCCTTGAGGGAATTTAGGTGAAATGGAGTAGGAATAGAATGAGAGTGTAATTGGAGGGAATGTGATTGATATGGATAGATTTAGGCCTTAAACGACATAGTTTTGGACTTAGGGTGCGGAGAAGTATCAAAACTGCCCTTCATTAAAAACTATCAGGGGAGGACTATGACCCTAATCAACGAGTACAACTCGTGGATTGGGGTCTTGTCCTGATTACACCTCAAAAGTTTCAGAAACCAGCCTTTGAACCCTATTTTATAAACATCCTTCTACAGTCCGTAGTTACATGTACAAGTCGTAAACACCCTTCTAAAGTCCACCTAACACTTAGAAAATTTTCACATCTTAGGACCCAAATCACGAAACCAACTTACGACCCATCATCCTAACCACAATCCATATATGGTTTCGTCTGGTTACACCTTTTCCAACATCAGAAACTTGATTTGGTTCTTCAATTTATGGGACACTGTCTACAACTCGTAGTTCCTTTTACGAGTAGTAAAACCCTTCACATAGCAACCCCCAAGTATCAAAATTTCACAAAATATATATTTGACCCATCTATGAGGCCTATATCTATGACCCATAAATCCAATCGTGAGTCGTAGGTGGACTCGTACATTCCTGCACCAGAACTCAGTTTGCACTTCTTTTCGGATTTTGACCTTTTAGCATACGAGGCCTTACAAGCATGATTTATTCTAAACATGTATGTATATTGACTATATCTTAAAAATATGATTTATTCTAAACTTGCATATGTACTGAGTTAAGTCATGAGTTGAGTGAGTGAGTCGGGTTTTACTTTCCTTGAGTTATTTTACATATCAGTATATTCCATGTACTGACGTCCATTTGCACCTGCATCGTTTTATGATGTAGATACAGGTTATAGAGGACTTCAGCCAGTGCACCATTGAGGTCCAGTGTAGTGTATTCTCAGAGTTGGTGAGCCCTCTTTGCCTTCCGGAGGAGTCCCTTTTACTTTTATATTTCCCTTTGAGTATTTTCTTTCTTTGATTTGGGATAGTAATGGCCTGTCATGGTACCATCTAGATATTCAGAGATAGAGGTTTCATAGACATGTGAGTAGAGGATTTGTTGATTGTCATTTACTTTCCAAGATTGATCATTTGAAATTATTATATTGATAGAGTTTTAATTATCTATTAGAGGACTATTCTGAGTATTCTTCCGTTGTTGAGTATTGACGTGATGATGAAGCCAGATTCTCTTGGAGAATCAACAATGATGATAAGTATATATATGACGGGTTGTCACAATATTGCATGAGAAATTTAAATGTTTAAAGCCTTGAAGATTTCTCAAGTGAAAGAAAAATAAAAAGACTTGGAATGCTTGTGCTGTTGAAAAACTTGAAACAAAAAAGTAAAATTCGATCATTAGAAACAATTGTACACAAGGACAACGAAGTGAAGCTTCCTAACTTTGAAAAATGACATTCGCTTACGTAAATTCTTTGGACGTTTCCAAGAAGATGAAGAGCTCTGTAATTATGAGGGGCACGTTTGTCATTTCAGGTTATAACATAATTTTACGAAAAAAGTCTAATGTAATTTCACAGGACTTCTCTAGTACTCCAGAAAAAAACAATTATTTTTATCTGTTTTATCCTTATTATTAATAATTTAATCATACATTAATTAATATGAATATTACAATGAAATATTTATATTAATCATTATTTCTTAAGAGACATACAAAATTAGGCCATTTAAAAGTGAAAGGAGGGAGGTTTTTTTTTTTTTTAATTTCTCTTATAATTAGGGCTAGAAGGAATATAATTTTGTGAGAGAATAGTAGGCTGTGATTAATCTTGCTATTGTTTTGTAACGATTTATGGTGATTAATAGAAAGTCAGTTAATTAACCCATATAAAAAGTCTATTATTCTCCTAGAAAATAATCCAAATTAATAATTCGTTGGTAGATTTTCCTTTTCTGTTTATTCGTTGAATTTTGATTATTCGCTTAAATTTTATGTTTGATATATCTTTTCTTCTGCATCGATATTATTTCCTTCCATGTGTATTCACTTCAATGTCACTGTCTATAAGAAAACAGAGAACGTAATTAAAAAAGGGAAAAATTCAGAGGAACGAAAATGACAAGTGCAAACAGATGAAAAAAAAAAAAGTGAAAAACAAAAGGAATGAGCAGTCGGTTTTGTTTTAACAAAAAATGGAGATAATATTTGTTAGTTATTACTTAACTATGAATGTTTCCGTCAAAAGTCACTTAATTTTGGTGTTTAACATAAAAATTATTAAATTATTTTTTCTCAGAAAATCATTCAAGTTTGATTTTTAATATATAATTGATTTTTTCATTAAAGTTTATTGATATGGAATTTTTATTTAAAACTAAAAATTTAAAAAAATAAAAGGATATCTTTAAGCTAATAATACTAATACGTACCTACAATATAATTTTTTTCCCAAAAATATTCAATTGATTACCCTTTTATTTAAGTAGCAGCCCTCCATGCTTTAGTCTGTTAATGATATTTTATGGAGTACAATAAAATAAATAGTTCTACTTTTTGAATTATGAGAAATTTTAATTCAAGGGAATAAGTGAAAAAAAATTCAGTGAACATAAATGAAACAGGCTGATTCTGCACACGCTAATTTCAAATAAACCAAGGGTAGGATATATATATACATATATTTTTTTTTATTTGAAGAAAATCTGTTTGCTTTGGTTCCAAAAACTGGCCAACTCATATAGTTAACAAAAGAACACGACAATTTTTCAATCTTATAATATTATTAAGTGAATACAAATAGGGCTCCTTAGTATATTTATTGTTTAGTGTTCACTTAATAGTATTCTAAGCTCAAAAAGTTTGTCACATTCACCATAACCCGTTTGTATTTTGTAATATCATCATAAAATATCCTCTATTCATTCCAATCGCGTGATATCAAGACTTTTGTACAGATCTTCATAGTCGACATCGACTCATCTCATTATGATGATCTTGGCTCTTATTCATAAAACAAACCTCATTTTTTTTTATTTTCAGAAAAATGGAAAATTTTTCTTGTCGAAGATTTGCTCCCGCTCGGATAAGTCATTACTAGCTCTATGATAATTATAAAATACCTAATTCTCTCGTTCTTATTTTCTCCATACTCATTAATTAATAGAGATTGATTTCTTTAGTAGAATTAAAAAGAAAAGATATATCGTCCTATTTATATTTTATTAATATTTTTTTATTTTTCATTAAAAAATCGCTAAACACATCATCTAAACGATTACAAATTTCAGAGATGTTATATTGGCATAACAAAACAAGGAGGGCTAAACCAACACCTCAAATAGAGCAACGGTGATGCAATCACCTTAAACAACACAAGGAGGCACACAGCAAAAACTTACACTACTCCTTGTGTAAACAATATCTAGAATTAATCAACTAACTTTGAAGTTGACTTTATTATGTACCTAATTCTAAGACTTGAAATTTTTTATTTATTTTGTAGACAACTTTTTAGAATATAAATTTAAATGTGTTTCGTTAATTTTTTATTTATTTTGTAGACAACCTTTTAGAATATAAATTTAAATGTGTTTAGTTAATTTTTTATTTATTTTGTAGACAACTTTTTTAGAATATAAATTTAACTATGTTTCGTTAATTATTGGATGGTTTGAGAAAACAATTCACAATAATATCTGCACACGCAGTATAAAATATTATACACTTAAGGGGTCATTTGGTTCGCAACACATTATCCCAGGATAATTAATCCCGGATATGTTAGCTTGGGATAAATTATCTCGCCATATATATGGGATAATTTATCTCATTATTAAGGCAAAAATAGTGGGATAAATAGTCTAAGGATTACCTTACACCTCCAACCAAACATGGGATAAAATAGTCCTACATTTTATCTCGGGATTATTATAACTTATACCTCACACCAAACGAACACTAAGAAAACGTTTGTCATCAATGTATTAGAAAAAACAGTGGATGCATTAGTTTTGTGTATTAATAGTATTTTATTTGATATATTTTTTAAACTTATGTATAATTATTGCATTAATTAGTTACATACTCTATTGTGTATTGAGGTGTGTATTTACTAATTAATATTTGAAAATTCATGGTATTAGCAATGGAATGATTTTTTTATGCATGCATTAGCTTGGTTAAAAATCCAATTCTTCTTCAAGACTCTTTTTAAAATCTTTTCCACCATATTTTTGGCGGGTCTCCATGTGAATAATTTTTATTTATTTAATATACCAAATAATTAAACAATGCATTAAAAATAATTGCTACATAATTCATGTAAAAAAATATAATTAATGCAAATATTACTAATACATTATATTTAGTATTATTCTTCTACATTCTACGAGACGATTTTTTTTATATAAAGATGTTTACACTCACTTTTATAGTGTCGATCAATATAATACAAACTTGTATAGAAATTAAGTTTCACTTTGAAATGAATCAAATCTTCCAATAAAATATTTTTCACCTTAAAAAACTCGAACCAAAATAATTCTATAAATTAAAAAATGAATCAATCTTTTATTATATCACCTCAACGTCAGGTGGGGATTCTAGATTTGCATTAATAAAGCCATCCCTCAATAAATAAACAAGTAACATAGGCCCCATGCCTTCATTTTCTATCACGGTCAAAAAAAGGCATTCGAACCATTAACGAGCGCATATAAATAAGGCCACGTAAACTTTATTGACAACGCAAAATTTAATTGTTTCCCAAAATTTTGATCGAGCAATTCTATCGTTACTTATTATTTAATGGCAGGATATGAATCAAGAAAATGGATGATTTTGATTGCCGTCATATGGATTCAAGCGTTCACCGGCACCAACTTCGACTTCTCGGCTTACTCGTCGGAGTTGAAGGGTGTTTTGGGAATTTCACAGGTTCAGTTGAACTACCTTGCGACGGCGTCCGATCTGGGAAAAGCGTTGGGGTGGTCGTCTGGATTGGCGTTGATGTACATGCCGTTATGGTCCGTCATGTTTGTCGCTGCTTTTATGGGATTAATTGGTTATGGAATTCAGTGGCTCATCATTCTTCAATTCCTTTCGTTGCCTTATTTTGTGGTCAGTATCATTATTTCTCTCTTTTTTTTTAGGATTATTTTGAAGTTTTCTTTTACTCGATACCATCGTGGAATGAATAAGTTCACACAGATTGTCTATTACAATATAAATACATTTAATATAGTATTAATTAAATTTGAGTTAATTATAATTATGTTTTACTTCTAAAAAAGTCATAATATAATTATCTATACTTGTTCTAATTAGTAGTAATTGTTTTCAAACTAATTCGTTGTGTTGGGTTTATTATTTATTTATATTTAAATAACTAGTTCATTTAGTGTCAAATTCACCAATTTGATATTTATTAGTACTAATACTAAAAAATCAAACCATCAAAGGATGTGGTATAGATGTCTCGAGTTCGAGTTCGAGTTCTGAGTATGAAAAAATCCTGGTAGGGAGTGTTCCCCTCTAAATAGAGCCTACGAGGCACGAATTCGGAATAGTCGGGCTCCAATGCATAAATTTTAAGAACAAGTTATTTGTTTACAAAAATATCCTTCACTTTATTTAGTTTTTTAAATAATTTCTTTTGCAAGTTTTAGTTATTCATTCTTAAAAAATAAAGCTTCCATCTTATTTAGTTTAAATTATTTTTCGTTTCATTCTCGTGATGGTACCTTTAAAAATAAAACTTTCATCTTATTTAGCTTAAAAATAGAACTTTCATCTTAAGTTTGTTAGAGTAAAAGAAGATTTATTATTTATATCACTTCATTTAAGCACATATCGCTTTTATATTGTAGAATATTAAAATTATATTCAATTTAATTGATATATAAAATACAAGCCTTGAAGTGACTAAAAGAATATATAATAAATAATATATAATTTAGTCGTAGAAAAAATAAAAAATATATATATATAGTAATAACTATAAGAATTATTCAAGTAAATTTATAAATAAAAATTATATTTATATAATGTGTAATTTTCTAATAGAACAATATAAAGAATTATCATAAAAATCAAGAGTAGTGAAGACTGTGAATGTTATTATATATGGTATAAAAATAGTGTGAATATATATATATGTGAAAAAGTGAGGTATAAAAATGATTTAAAAGGATATATTTGCTATGTTACTTATTTTATCCCGGGATTACTATTCCATCCGGGGGCGCGGGGATAACTTATCCTCTTACTAATTATTAATTCTGGGATAAGTTATCCCAAACTTGCCAACTAAACAACAAATTGAATGACACTATAATTCTATCCCATGACTATTAGACGTTATCCTTCACATCAAACGACCCCTAATTAAAAGGTCAAAACATCATTAAATAATATATTTATTTAAAATTATAAAATTAAAGAACATATTTATCCCTTTTTAAATAGTAGGAGTATATAATTTGGTTATCTTCCGTAGTGCGGTAGCTAAAACTTATATTGATTACTTACTCTTTCGAAAGAGTGATAGAGACCTTTGTAAGGATTGCAAGGATATTAGGCTTTTACTGATGGATTTAGAAATTAAGTGGGATAAGAGGAAAAAGACCTTGTATGACCAATTGAGGATTAGATGAGGGGCATGAGGCCATTCTCAAGGGATAGGGAAGAAGTTGAGTAGTTTGGAGGCTTGGAGTAGTAGTGGGGATGCGAACAACATGTGGGACATGACTGGTGGTTGCATTAGGAAAGTGTTTATCGAGGTACTAAGGGTATCAAGAGGGACCTTTGGTGGATATCAAAGTGATTGGTAGTGGAATGGAGAAGTTAAAGGCAAAGTGAAAGTTAAGAAGGTTGTTTATACAAAGTGGTTGGAGTGTATGAATGAAGATGACAACCAAAGGCTTAAGAATATCTATAAGATGACAAATACAGAAGTGAAGTCAGCGGTCATGGGTGCTAATACCACAACATTTAAACGTTTGTATGTTGAGCGAGGGAAAAAAGACAGGGAAAGATATTGTATAGGCTCACGAAGGAGAGAGAGACAAAAGCTCGCGATTTGGACCAAATGAAGTGCGTCAAAGATTAGAATGGTGAGGTATTGGTAGGTAAGACTTCTATTAATCAAGGGTGACAAGCTTACTTCAACAAACACTTAAATGAAAAAATGAATAGGGATATTGAGTTGGTGAGTTGGCACACTCTGATAGTCATCAAAATTTTGGTTACTGCAGGCATTTCAGGGTTGAGGAGATTAGATGTGCTATTAGTAGGATGAGTAGAGGGAGAGAGATCGAATCTGATGAAGTTTTGAAAGAGCACTATTAAGGATGGTATGGAGTGATGATTGACTAGGTTGTTTAATATTATTTTAAAGATTATTAAGATGTCTGATGAGTAGAGGAGGAGTATGATAATTTCATTGTACAAGAACAAAGGTGATATCTAAAATTGTAACAATTACAGGGGTATCAAGTTGCTAAAACACACTATGAAGGTATGGGGAGAGTGGTGGAAATGAGGGTGAGAAGAGGAGTGTCTATTTCAGAAAATCAATTTGGATTCATGCCGAGATAACCGACTACCAAAGTAATCTATCTTATTCAAAAACTGATGGAGAAATATAGAAAAAGAAAGAGATCTTCATATGATGTTCATTGATCTTGAGAATGCCTATGATAAAGTTCTAAGGGATGTCCTATGGAGGTTTCTAGAGGCAAAAAGTGTTCCAATAATGTATATTAGGGTGATAACGAACATGCATGATGGAGCCAAAATTTGAGTAAGAATGGTGGGAGGAGATTCAGAGTATTTTCCTAATGAGATGGGACTTCATCAAGGATATGTGTTGAGCTCCTTTTTTTTTTGCGTTAGCAATGGATGAGCTGACATAGGCTATTCAGGAGGAGGTTCCATGGTGTATGCTATTTGAGGATGACGTAACATTAATTGATGAGACTTGGGATAAAATTAATGATAGATTGGAGGTTTGAAGACATACTTTAGAGTCCAAACGATCCAAATTAAGTAGGACCATAACAGAATACTTGGAGTGCAAATTCAATATTGCAAAAGATGAAACAGACATGGAAGTGAGGCTTGTCACTTAACCTATTTTCAAGAGAGAAAACTTTAAATATCTTGGGTTCATCATCCAGAGTAATAGTAGTGATATCAATGATGTCATGCATCACATTAGGGCAACATGGATGAAATAGAGGTTTGCCTCTATAATATTGTGTGATAAGAAGATACCACCTAAACTTAAAAATAAGTTTTACTGAATGATGATTAGACTGTCTTTGCTATACAGGGTGAAATGTTGTGGTCAAAAATTCACTTTTTTAGAAGATATAGGTTGCAAAGATGAGGATGTTGAGATAGGAGTGTGGACATATTAGGTGTGGTAAGATTACGAATGAGGTTTTCTGGAAAGAAGGTAGGGGTAGCTTTTGTGGCTGACAAGATGAGAAAAGCGAAGCTGAGATGGTTTGGGCATGTGCAGAGGAGGTATGTTAATGCGCCTGTTAAGAGGTGCGAGAGGTCGAATTTAGGAGTTACACATAGGGGTAGATAGACCGAAAAAGTACTGAGGAGATGTGATCAGGATATGACGCAACTTCATATCACCAAGGACATAACCTTAGATAGAAAGGAATAGAGGTCGCGCATTAGGATAGAAGGTTAATAGGCTAGTAGGAGTAGGATGTTGTCTTGCCTTGTGAGGTAGTAGGTTAGTAGGAGTAGTCGTGTCTTTATATATTGTGTTGTTACTGCTCGTCATTTATTTTGCTACTTTTATTTTATTTGTAAAATTGTCATTGCTTTTCATTTTAGTCGTTATTTTATATCTATTATTTTTCTTCTTTTGGGACCGTTATATTTGAGCTGAGGATCTTCCAGAGTTCCAAAAACAACTTGTCTATCTCTATAATGTAGTGGCAAAGTCTGCATACACTCTATCCTTCCCAGACTCCACTTATAAAATTTCACTGGATATGTTAGTATATCGTTTTTGCGTGAACCGTTTATGCTTGTGTAATTCAAGGTGGATTAGACAAAAATCTCATTCATCGACTATATATATTTTTTGTTATAATTATTATTACATACATTAGGCAGTGCCTAATCCCCACCATTATGGTGCTTTTTAAAAAAAATGCTAGTTTATCTTCTTGGCTGCCCTTTTTTTTTTTTTTTTTTTTGGTTTAAGTATTGGAGTTCAAGCATGGATTATCTATTCCCTTTTCTTATCATGATCATGACTCAAAAAGGTTTCCAGTAAGCTTATCTCTAGTCAGTTGAATTCTATCTAAGCCCGTCTTTATAGTATATTTGGCTAAATTTTTAAATTTGCTTTATTTTGAAGACTGTTTTTCTATATTTATGAAAATATTTTTGCAAAAAATTAATTTGTATTTAATTAATTGGTTTGAATTTATTATTTTTATTATTACATAATAATTTATACTTAATCAAGATTTAAAAAATATTTGAGAGAAAAATACTCTTTTCATATTACTGAAAAATACTCGTATTTAGAATTTAATATATAAGTAAGTATTTTTAATTATAATAGATTCTTTTATAAATTCCATACATAACAAAAACTTATTTGATGGAGCTACCCATTTGAAATTAGAGATATTAAAGTCACATAAAAATTAGTGGCGTAGTTTCTTTGAATAATATTAGTGGTATACATTACACCAAAACATCTTCATTAGAGTGGTCCAAATATTATTCTTCTAAAAAAAAAGGTAAAGCAAGGTATTTTGTTTATTACAGGAGAAAAGAGACACTTGTACTTTTATCACATAACTTGTTCTTTTGTGGAATATCTGTTTGGGTATGGTCCAAAACTTGAGATAATATCTGCCAAGATTATTCAATTTAGGAAAGTTTATTTTTGGAACACCACTTAAAATTATTTTATAATTTAAAAATTAGTAATTTAAGATATTTTACTTAGAAAGTCACTCTAAAAATTACTCAATTATTGATATTTCACCTAGAAAGTCAATCAATTAAATTTTATTTTAAACTAAATTTTTAAGAAACCCATTTTATTAACCTACTCCTTTAATCCAATTTACTAAAATTATATGGGCAATATATATATTGATGCATATAATTTATTTTAAATCTTTTCATAATTAGTATTTGAGAGAAGTCGTTAAAATTGAACCAACTAAACATTAGCACATGAAATTTCAAACTTGGATTCAACACCAAAAATTAAACAGATCGTTTTTATTTGATGGGAAAAGAAAGTAAATATTCTTGATTTTATCCTGTATTATTTCTTTACTACTTGTAAATGTGTCACCTCCTTTGATTAATTAGTTTAATTTTCTGCTTAAGTTTAAGCTTCCTTCTCTGACTTGAAACTCAACTTTTATTTTTTGATGAACAGTGCAGTATATAGTTGCAATTATTTATAGAGATCTCTCTCATTAACTTTCTCTAACAAACTCACATGCTAATTATAACAAACTCACATGCTAATTATAACAAACTCACATGCTTAATCAAACAGAATCATAACAGAATTAACTAACACACACTATTTCAATTTCTGCCAAGTAGAGGCGGATCCAGGATTAGGAGATTGGGGGTGTCATATTGTTTAAATAGGATAAGCGGGTTGGTTCCTTTAATTTTGGGTTATAATTGGGGTTATTATTATTTTTTCAAATTTTATAAATAAATCAATTAAATATGCATATTTAATAATTTTAGTTTAGATATTTTGATATTAGTTTAAATATTTTGTTAAAGATATGTCCATAAGTACTTTTTTTTTTTTTAAGAAATAAGAGACTTTATTATCTAAAACTTTAAGAAAATAAGAGATTTATTACATTAAAAATTTGAACAAAAATTTGAACTGTATAATTATCTAATACTATATAGTTGAGAAAAAAAAGAAATTGAAGCTTTAAACTCAATTATCTTTACTTAGCTCAAACATTATTAAATGATTGAAAGAATCTTTAAATTCAAAAGCTCTAACATAATAATATCCTTTATTTTAAAATTTATATTTTTTAAAAATTAATATTATTTATATATATTTTTAATAATATTTGTGTGACATTCAATATTTAACATTCATCAATAGTTAATATAAAATGCACATGCAATACTTGTTTCAATTAGAGAATAAGACTTAGTGAAAAAGAAAAAAAAATCAAGAATTAAGTAAGTAGTAATTAATTGAATTAATAAGTAATAACAAATTTAGAAGAAAAACTAATGGGGTTAAAAACAAAAAATTGAAGTCTTTGCACACATTAATGAAAAAGACAAAAAAGGAAAGAAAAAAAAAAAGAGTTGAAGTCCTTCACAAAACAAAAAAAAAACTTAAAAGGTAATGCCAACAATGGGGTTTGAAATCTATGACATGGAAGTTTAGGATAGAACCTTTTGCCAATTGCACCATCCACCATAACATTCATAGGGTGACAAATTTAATATATAATGATTTGTTATAAATATATACATATAAATACAAAGTTCTTATCGAGATCACCGCGGCACCCCATCGACACACATAGATTCGCCCTTGCTGCCAAGTGCAGTTGTAATATCTCCAACTTAATAATTACATATGTCAAAACAATGTTTAAAATGTTAGATTACCCAATTATAAACTCACCTATTTTAAATTCTGAATTCGCCTCTTTTTGACTTATTATTGCAGATATTTTTCCTTTGCTTGTTAGCTGGATGCAGCATCACTTGGTTCAACACAGTTTGTTTTGTTCTCTGCATAAAGAATTTCCCTTCTAACAGACCATTAGCACTTGCACTTACTGTAAGTTTCAATGGAGTTAGTGCAGCCTTATACAATCTTGCTGCAATTTCTATAAATCCTTCTTCCACTCAAATTTACCTTCTTCTTAATGCCTTTATTCCCTTGTTCGCCTCTATTGCATCACTAGTCCCAATTCTTCGACAACCCCCTGTCCATCCTCTGTCTTCTGATTCCATCAAACACGAGCAGCTCATATTCGTCGTACTAAATCTCCTTGCTCTAGTTACTGGCTTGTATCTTCTCTTTGTACATTCAAATGATTCATCAGCGACACGTGCAATTTTTGCTGGTGCCATATTACTACTTGTCCTTCCATTGGGAATTCCAGGCATTATTTATGCACGGAATTGGTTTCAACATAAGGTTTTCTCTAGTTTTACTCTACACGGATCCGGCTTTCTACTCGTAGATGCAGATGATCTTGAATTTCATAAAGAGTTCCTTAGTCGCGAGAGTAGTCAGATCAATGTAACATCGTATGGTGTCAATGGCGATGCACCGACTCTCACATTAAGCCTAACGAGGATTATGGGAAGTGGTGGAGCTAGTGATGAAGGATGTTGTGGGAAGATAATCGGGGAGGATCAATTGTTCATGCTTGGAGAAGAACATAAGGTGGGAATGTTGGTTAAAAGATTGGATTTTTGGCTATATTATCTTGCATACTTTTGTGGAGGAACAATTGGACTTGTGTATAGTAACAATCTTGGACAAATTGCACAATCACTTGGACATAGTTCAATGACTTCTACTCTTATTACGTTATACTCATCCTTCTCCTTCTTTGGTCGCTTGCTTTCTGCAGCTCCAGATTTCATCAGATTGTAAGTTAAAAGCTCACTTTTCCTCTCTTTTCTTATTTTCAAATGTATGCGGCGTAGTCGCATAGAGTGAAGGATTGTCAGTCAAACACTCCTAATCGGAAAATTATAATCAAAACCATGTATAGATAGACAATTTGATTTAGCATCAACTGACTACTAACATCTGCATATGCAAGTAAATTAGAAAGATGACACACATTCTGAACCAACTTTCCTTGTGCACCATTTATATAGACATGATGATTTGAGTTGTGATTAGAAGTGAAATGAATTTTGCAGGAAGTTTTATTTTGCAAGGACAGGATGGCTAGCAATCGCATTAGTTCCAACACCAATAGCATTCTTCTTAGTAGCAGCAAGTGGAAATGAGGCAGCACTTCAAGCAGGAACAGCTCTGATTGGATTGAGTTCAGGATTCATATTTGCTGCAGCAGTGTCAATAACATCAGAACTTTTTGGCCCAAATAGTGTTGGAGTCAACCACAATATTCTCATCACAAACATCCCTATTGGATCACTTGTCTATGGTTTCCTTGCTGCTCTTATTTATGACAATAATGCTGCTGGTGGTGCTGCCACTTTTTCAATACAGATGATGACTGATTCAGTGGTTTGTATGGGGAGGAAATGCTACTTTTCAACTTTTATCTGGTGGGGTTGTCTTGCCCTTCTAGGACTTGTTTCGAGTGTGTTGTTGTTCCTAAGAACTCGACCTGCTTATGAGAGATTCGAGCAAAATCGCACAACAAATTTGTTGGACTGATATATCAAGGAGTTTAGCTAACAAAATATTTCTAAGAGTTTGTATACATCCATTAGAATATGTGTACAAAATTATTTTGAAGGGTTAGCTACATCATTGGAACCTCATGGACTCTGCTCTTTTAATGCAGCATGCCGTTCACATCCACAGGCCCATCACAGTTTATTGCACCATTTAAAGTGGAAGAGTAAGTTTGGATTGACTTATTGCTAAACCAGGCAGCGGAACCGGTTCCGGCACAACCGGACCGGGAAGTACCGGCACCGGACCGGAACCGAGTCTCGAGATCCCCGGAACCGGCACCCAACCGGTACCGGTAGACTCAAAGAGTCCCTGACCGGTTCGGTATAATTCGGAGCCGGACCGGACCGGTTTTTCCGGAATTAAAGATTTTAAAAAAAGAAGGGGCATTCCGAGTATCGAACTCGGGACCTCTACCCAAAGCGAGAATCATACCACTAGACCAAACGCCCTTGATGGTGAACATGCCTCAATATTAATGTAATTGTTTAAGGATATTCTTATTAAACATCACCTCTTTACTTT
>JBCEWC010014559.1:0-14293 GCA_038996855.1 Solanum aculeatissimum
CTTATATTTTGATTTTGTCCTCATTTTATTTTTCATTAGTGTGCACCGAAAAACCGTTTTAAAAACATCGAATAAAATCGAACCGAACTTGAAAAAACTGAACCGAACCGAAATATTTCGATTCGATATATGGTGCACACTTTTTCAAAACCGAAAACCGAACCAAAATTTACTAAAACCGAACCGAAGAACCGAACGCCCACCCCTACTTTCCTCCTTCAAACTATTTGTCGAACACATGAAGAGTGTGACAAAGACTATTGTTTCTTTCACCTTTTCACCTACTTGGGGTGTCCTATATACTCAAGTAGGAAGAAGGTTAGCTACTGTCACCGGGAGGCAGAATGGTCTTGATGAAGAATGTGTTACAAGCTTTTCCCAACATATTCTTTATCTGCTATATGCCCTCCAAAAATAATTTATTGAAAAGCATTTTGCAAGAATGGTCCCCTCACACCCTTGAAGTAACAATAAGGTAAACCAAATAAAGAGATGTAAAGGATGTGACATGTGAATCTTGGGTTTAATATTATTCATAACTTAAAAATGCAAGGGAAGAAGAACTGACCTGAGCTTACTCTCAGCTCCTGGCACAAGTTTGAGGTAGTCGGTCATGTCTGATATGCTGTCGAAGCTTACTCTTTGCTTGAGGATAGTCCCACTCTAGTGATTCCCAAAATTCGTGACTTACATAGATATATCTGAGAGCATGTGGAATATACAGTGGTTCACCAGCATGAAGTGGATGAAAAAATGGCAGTCTTTGAAGCTTTGGACAGCCGCATAGACTTATTTCCTCAAGGGATACACAAGTCATTCTTCCCTTAGATATACTTTTGAGTGCCGGTAGCTCATTCAAATGAACTACTCTTAGCTTAGGGAGGATGACATCGGTATAGGTTGATGATGAAGGACTGCTCGGGTATTGATTGCTCGCCTCTTGGTCCTCTTCCTCATTCTCGCTAATAATTTCTTCTATCCCCTCACAATATGACACCGCAACATGTTCAAGGTTGTGGAGATTTCGCCACAACCATTGAGGAAACATCACCTTGATTTGGCAACAATGTTCAATCCTTAAATTCTTCAAGTTTGAAAAGGATCCATGGGAAAGAGCTGCAAAAGATGCTTCAGTATCAGGTTGGATGTCAATAAGGCTAACAATATCCTTCAAATTGTATAGTTCCAAACTCTCCAGGCTTTTGAGTAACGATCCAAGTCCTTCTGACCCAATCAGTTCTTGGCAATTGGAGGGTAATTGGAGTATGCACTCTATACCATCACAAGAAACAATTTTGACTATCTTCAAATCAGTCAAATTGATCAAGGATGGCAGGGCACTTAAGAAGCTATTACCCGAACTTATGAAGTCGCACCATGAAACTTCAAGTCTTTGCACGTCCCTTGGCAAATTGATTACACCTTCTGACTGTTCCCTCAAGGGTTGTACTACATTCCCACCCTTCAGGTAGATATCTTTCAAAATGACTTCTTTGCTGGAAAATATCACAGGGTATTCATACAAATCTCCAACACAATCACTGGTCAAACCATTTAAAGTGACGTGAAAGAAGATTGGCCTCCCATAGCATTCTCGATTTGCTACGAATTTGTTAAAATCACAGAGACTGAACATCTTACCCCCAAATTCTTCAAGTTGTTTCATCCTCTCTAGATCCGTTGCTCGAATAGAGAACGGAGTCATGAGGCGCTGGAGATGTGATAGGCTTGCAAACATATCTATGGGTGGTACAGTTTTTAGCTTCTTCAACCCGGTCATGGTTAGACATTTCAACTTAACCAAGTTAGGTATGCCTAGGGGCACTTGCTTAATCCCTGTTCCACTAAGCTCGAGTTCGCTTAGTACCTTGTGGTTGCTCAGTGATGGTACAAAGCTGAGTTCTCTACAACCTTTAAGCAACAATGCAATCAGATTTTCCAAGTTTGATATGGAACCAGGCAATTCTTCAATATTAGTATAACTTAGATCCAAAACACGTAAACAAGGCTTGGACATAAAAAATGAGCATGGAATCTTTTGCAACAAGCGATTCTCTTGCAACAATAGGGTTGTCAATTTCAAACATTTGTATAGTACACATGGAGAAATCTGATGTATACAATTATGCATCAAGGATACCTTGTCCAGATCTTCAGACCATTCGTGAAGTTCTGGCATCTCTATCAATTGCATTCCAGCTTTTACCATGAAGCGATCATGATGAGGAGTGCTTGTGATTTTTATAGCCATTTCTCGTATCAAGTCATGCATCTTAACACATTTATTTTCATCTACGTCCACAGTACTTTCTAACAAACATACATTTTCTAGCTTATTTAGTATCGCATGGCCTTGGTCTATTTGGGCTTGCCTACTTTTCCTTGCACTTATAAATCCCTCCATGATGAACTTGTTGACTAGCTCAACTCTTGGAATTTCAAAGTCATCTGGATATAGACTACAATATAAGAAGCACTTTTGTAACCTAGGATCTCTCAAACGAGTATAACTACAGTGGAGAATAGGGAACACCTCCGTCTTCATGTCATCTTGCATCATGGAAGATTCTTCCAACTCTTGTAACACATCCTTCCATTCCAAAATGTCATTTACTCCCTTCATACAACCAGCCATTGTTATGATTCCGAGTGGCAGTCCAGCACATCTCTCGGCCACTTTCATTGCTATCTTTTCTATGTCAATGGGAAGTTCTTGTACTTTGTTGTTATTGCCACATCCAAGCTTCTCAGTAAATAAATCCCAAACTTCTACTTCAGAAAGGGGCTCGACTTTGACATACTTTTGGCAACCAACTCTACGGCATACTTCAAGCGATCGGCTGGTTATGATCATTTTGCCTCCATCATTTCCAAGTGGAATCCCCACTTTTATCACGTCAAAGTTATTCCAAACGTCATCAAGTATTAGGACAAAAGTATTGATTCTTTTCAATGCTTGGAATAACTTTGCGGCCCTTTTTATCTCATCACGAACACAAGAAAGATCTAAGCCAACATTCTCAGCTATGCCATTTTGTAACTTTTGAATACTCGAATCTTGAGATACAGTGACCCAGTAAATGTGACCCGAGAATCTACTTTCTTGTAATAACTCGTTGTGGATATGCACAGCCATAGTTGTTTTACCCACCCCTCCCATGCCATAAATGCCAATGCTTGATAGCTCATCTTTCCTTAGCATTTCTAATATATTTTCCGAACTTCGGCCGAATACTTGGCCTTTTAAATTTGTTGTCACCAAAGGCTCCCCTTTTTCTTCATGTACGTTATGTAAAACCCCTTCAGGAAACTTGCTTTGTTTTATGAGTTCCTCCGCTTCCTCAATCATTTTATCAGCAGAATTTGCCAATTTTATACGATCAAATCGGCCACACTCTTGAACTTCTTTCTCAAGTCTCTGAAAATCTTCAAGTTTGTTTTTGACATTGCTTAACCACGTATGAACTTCTGTTTTCCTTTTCTTGAATGAATGAAATTCAGCATCTTCTATTGTAGCCACTATATCAACCTTTCGGCTACCAAGCAATGCCATCTTTCCTTTTAGATTCTCCATCTTCTTTTCCAGTCCTCTATAAGGTTCCCATAATCTTTCTTTAGCTAGATTTGCTAGCATGTCAGCCATCGTTGCTCGCTAGACATAACAAATCAAGCAAGAAAATAGATATCAAATGGACTATTTTACAAGGCCATCAATGCTTCAAAGAGGTGAAAACAAGATAATTTAAGGGATTATTTCCAAAAAAAAAAGAAGAAGAAGAAGACAAATTGTCCAATAAAAGTAATATTTAACTTATATATACTTCCATCGTTAGGATAAATGCTGTCAAAATTTAACAGCTAATGTCCATAAACTCTCAGAGAAGTGATGTTAACTCTATATGTTATAAATGATGGCATAAGTCCTTTAAATATTTACAAGAGTTAAGAAGACTCCTAACTGGACACTAATAAATTATCTTAACTAAACAATGAATGTTGAAATATAATCATAAAACAAACTACTCAAACTAAGAATCTGAAGTTCTGAACAAATTGGAACGCTATCGAAACGTAGTGTTCCAATATGCCCCCTCATGTTAGGCAATGGGTCACCTAAGACTAACTTGATAGATTACTCTCAATTGCAGGCTTATCCAGTGCTTTGGAGAGCCTGTCAGTTGGTTGGCACCTTGGACATGAACAGTACAAAACCTTTTGTTTTAAAAATGGTGGCTGAAAAAGTGAAAGTTCACTGCAGCATGCTTCATACGACTATGTAGGACAAAATTCTTGCTCAAGAATATAGCTCCAAGATTGTCAGAGTAAATTATAGGTCACTTATGTACTGGAAATTGCAGTTCACTCGAGATTGATGACCCACAGGTTCCAGCAAGAGCATTATCCATTTCTCTGTATTCAGTTTCTACGGAAGAGTGAGAGTATTCAGAATTTCGAGAGAATGGGTGCACTATTATGAAAAGGTGGATCTAAGATATAAATTTGATGGATTTGATCTTTAGGTTCTTATCTTGGAACCAACTTAACTTTATCATCATTGCATTATGGGATACATCGAGTATGGATTTACATATTTATATTTAAGTATTTTTTTAAATTTTTTTTGACACCTATATATATCAATATATATATAATTTAGGAACAGGAGCATGGATTCACGTGAACCCTCTGATCTCCACCTAGAGACGCCCCTGAGCGAGAGACAATATTCAATTATTTCAAGATTGTGAAGTGATGTTTTGATGATTAACAAACTGATTCGAGGACCAGGTCACCAATCAGGTTGGAGTTCTGATACAACTGTTAAAGTTGTTTGGTTGGTGAGATGTCTTTCAAATTGTACTAAAGGACCAACGGTCCGTGCGATGCCCTCATTGCAGTATATAAATGGATTGTTCAACGAACAAAAATCATTTTTTGGAAAAACACATACAACTGAATATTCTCATTGCTCCAAAAGGCTCTCTTAGCTACTTGTGTGAAGAAACAGTTGCAGTCGAGGGACCTGATAGAAAATGCTGAGATTTTCCTTTTATGCATCAAGCTATGTTGTTTTGTAAGATCACTCCTAGTCTATAAAGGAATGTTGATCATTATTTCTCTTTCCAGTGTAAGTTTTGTTAGCACTGTTGGCAGGTTGTGTGCCAAGAGGTGTTATAGTGGATTAGTCTAGCTTCATTTAGTGGGTGAGAGCGTAGACTAGCTTGTGTTGTTGTTGCTCTTTACTTGTAACTGGGTTGCAAGTGAAAATGGTGAGGATCTGGTTTTTTAAAATCTTGTTGGACAAGTCGTGGTTGTTCCTCCCTTGAGCAAGGAGTTTTTTCACGTTAAAATCTGGTGTCTTGTTCCTTTTTGTTTGTCCTCTTTTAGTTTTTATTGACTAAAGTACTTTAAGGGACCAGGTCCCTTGACGTGGTAGATTCATAGTTACTCAACAAGTGGTATCAAAGTAGGAATCTCTATACGGTTCACACCAAGAGATTTTTTGAAAGATAATATGGTTGCTCCACTAAATCTAGAAGAAGGACAATCATCCACCAGGCCTCCAAGATTCAATGAAAAGTTTTATGGGTGGTGGAAAAGTCGTATGCATAACTTTCCTATGGCTGAGGAAAGTGAGTTGTAAGACATTGTCCTTGATATACCATATATCCCCACTGTCGAAATCAAAGAAGGAGAAACTACCAGACTGGTTCCTAAGACTAGGCAACAATATTCAGAAGCTGATAAGAAGAAGATTGAAAAAAATTATAAGGCTAAGAAACTGATTGTGTGTGGGATTGATGTTGAGGAATATAACCGAATCTCAGTCTGTGAATCTGCTAAAGAGATTTGGGATTGCCTTAAGAATGATCATGAAGGTACTGAGCAAGTCATTGAGTCTAAGGTGGACATGCTTACCTCTCAATATGAAGATTTCTTGGTGTTGGAAGGTGAATCCATACATGATATGGAGACCAGGTTCTCAACCATAACCAACGAGTTGAAATGCTTGGGTAAACCTGTCAGTCAAAGCAAGCAAGTGAGAAAGATTCTCAGGGTGCTTTCAAAATCCTGAGAAAGTAAAGTCGATGTCATAACTGAATCCAAGAATCTGAAGTGAGTATGAATGTGTTAATTGCATTCTTCAAATACATGAGCTGAACAAACAACATGATATTGCCAAAAGAGAAGAAAAGGAGGAAAAAACTCTGGCTCTAAAAACAGCTCACATTGATGAAGAAATTGATGGTGTTGATATGGCTTACCTCATAAAAAGATTCAAAAATATCATCAGAACAAATCATGAGTTCACAAAGAGAGGAAATGTTGCTAGATTTCAGGGGAATGCTGAACTCTGTCATAGATGTGGAAAGTCAGGGCACTATGTTAGAGAATATCCTCATGCGAAAAATGAATACAAAGATGGTTCAAAGGTTGTGAAGGACAAAAGGAAGGACCAAGTTCCCGAGAAATTCAGAAGAAAGACAACTGCTGACAGGATTGTGATTTAAGCACTAGGGATATGGGGTAACTCCTCTAGTGACTCTAAAGATTCAGAACAACATGAGGATTCTTCTATGCTAGTTGTGAAAGATGAAGATGAAATTTTTGACAATTTGTTTGCATTCATGGCTCAATCTGATGATGAAGAAGAAGATGAGGAACAGGTAACATTGCTGGATTTAAAAGAGAACTTAAATCTTTATTCCACCAAAAAGTTGAAAAAGTTTGCATGTGTTCTCATTGATTCAATATATGAATTAACTGCTGAAAAGGATTTGTTAAACAATAGTTTTGATGTCACTCAAGATGAAAAAATTGTTTTAACAAATCATTTATCAAACTTAAAAGTGAAAGTGGTGACTCTAGAAACTGAGAAAGATGAACTCTTGAAGCTGATTGAAACTGAATCTAAATATGATACTAAGTTAAAGGGTAAAATCAATCAAAATGAGCTTGCTTTAGAAGAAAAGTTGAAGAAGGCTGAACTAAAGTTAATAAAGGACCTGTTAAAGGTCAAAGAGGACTTGAACAAGTCAATGAAATGGAGTACCTCATCTAAGTTGTTAGGAGATATGTCCAACAACAGGAGTCATGAAAAGAAAGGTCTAGATTATGTCAACAAAATTGATCCTCCCTATAATCCTCACAGTAAATACATATTTGTAGTTGACAACTTGTTATGTCTACACTGTGGTAGAAATGGTCACCTGAAAGGTAGCCGTGATGTTCTCAAAAGAACTCTGAAAAGGAAACAATTTGATTACTCTGAAAGAAGAGGTGTGATTGAGGGACCAGGTCCCAAGTCAAAGCTGAGTAACAGACCCTTGCCTGGTTGGACCATGAAAATTTTGATTAGGCCTTTGTCTCACTACTGGGAACTTAGACTGAAATGGGTTCCCAAAACTAACAAGTGAACTTGTGCAGGAACAATCAAGATGAAGCAGTCAGTGTTGGTTCATAGATAGTGGATGCTCTAAGCACATGACTGGAAGGACTAAAAACTTTCTCTCCTTGAAAGAAGTCGAAGGTGATACCGTTTCCTTTGGTGATGGCAAAAAGGGGGTACATTTTGGGCACTGGAAAGATTGGCAAATGCTTTGAGAAAACTATTTAAGATGTGTACTACGTCCGAGGCTTGAAGTACAGTCTTCTTAGTGCCTTTCAAATTTATGACAAAGGGAATGAGGTGAAATTCCTACCTGACAAGTGCACTGTAACTAACTTGTTAACTAAGGAAGTGATCCTCACAGCAAATAGGTGTAAAAATATGTATGTGGTCGATCTCAGAACCACCAAGGAAGACAATCTTACTTGTCTCAGAGTGAAAGATGAATCAAGCGATCTGTGGCATAAAATACTTGGTCATGTTAGCCCATCTTTGATGAACAAGCTGGTTTCTAAGGGCCTGGTTAGCGGATTGCCGAAGTTAAATTTCAGCATTTCAAAGTTTGTGTGGCCTGTGCCAAAGGGAAGCAATCTAGAAGCTCCTTTAAATCCAAAAGAGAAGTAAGCACCACCAGACCTATTGAACTCATTCATATTGATCTTTGTGGTCCTGTCAAGGTTCAAATTTGTGGTGGTAAGAGGTATATTTTGGTGGTGGTTGATGACTATTCAAGATACACCTGGGTAAGGTTTCTCAGATCGAAGGATGGAGCTGCTGAGTTGCTGATCAACCTCATTAAGCAAGTACAAAATCAATTTGGAAGTAGAGTTGTTGAGATCAGGTCGGATCATGGTACAAAATTTGAAAATTCAAGACTTGACAAGTTCTATGCAGATGAGGGAATTCATCATATTTTTTAGCTCCTACAACTCCACAACAGAATGGAGTTGTAGAAAGAAAAAATAGAATTCTGGTGGAAATTGGAAGGACTATGTTAACCAAGTCTGGATTGGCTAAAAATTTTAGGCTGAAGTTGTCAACACTGTTTGCTATGTAACAAACAGGTGTTTGATCAAGTCCTTCAAAGACAAGACTCCTTTTGAACTCTTGTTTGGCAGGAAACCTAGTATCAGTCACCTGAGAGCATTTGGTTGTAAATGCTTTGTACTCATAAATGGTAAAGAGGATGTTGGAAAGTTCGATTCAAAAAGTGATGAGGGTGTCTTTGTTGGATACTCTAATAATAACAAGTTCTATAGAGTATTCAACAAAAGAACCCTCTATATTGAAGAAAGTGTATATGTCATTTTTTATGAAACTGGAAATATGGAAATTCTTGGTGATAGAGATGACTCAGACCTGGAGGAGATTCTCCAAAAGGATAGCTTGATCAATGATCCTTTACCTGATGTTTCCCCCTTCAATGATAATATGACTGGTGATGTTGATGTTGATGGAGAGTTCATAGAGAACCTTGATACCTCTTTAAGAGATCCTGAGGTTGATGATGTTGATCATAATTCCATGATGGACTTTGCTCCACCAAGAGATGGTAACAATCATGATGCTACAAGAAGTTCAAGTTAGCCAGCTGTAAGGGCCTCTAGATGGAAACATCAGTCTTCTCATCCTATGGATAATCTATTCTCTCCTTTGGACTTTAGGATCTAAACCAGGTCCAAGACTAGAAATCTGATATCCTGCGATGCCTTTCTCTCCTCTATTGAACAAAAGAATGTCAAAAAAGCTTCAAGGATGCAGATTGGGTAAACTCTATGCAAGAAGAGTTGCATTAGTTTGAAAGGAGTAAGGTTTGGCATTTAGTCCAAAAACTTTTCTGATAGATCTGTGATAGGGACAAGATGGGTGTTCAGGAATAAGTTGGATGAAAATGTCACCATCACTAGAAACAAGTCCAGACTTGTGGTGCAAGGTTTCAACCAGGAAGAAGGCATCAGCTGTGATGAAACATTTTCCCTAATTGCCAGAATGGAGGCTATCAGAATACTAATTGCTTTTGCTACTTATATGGACTTCAAGTTATTCCAAATGGATGTAAAAAGTGACTTTTTAAATGGGTATCTTAAAGAAAAAGTCTTAGTGAAACAACCTCCTGAGTTTGAAAATGTTGAATTTCCAGATCACGTAATGAAGATGGACAAAGCTTTATATGGCTTAAATAGTCTCCAAGGCCTAGTATGAAAGTCTGTCTGGATTCTTACTCAGTCATGAATTCAAAAGAGGAAAAGTTGATAACACATTATTTATGAAGGCAAGAGGAAAGAATTTGCTGATTTTGCAAGTTTATGTTGATGACATTATCTTTGGTGCAACCACAAAATCCCTCTGTTAGGAATTTGGGGACCTGATACGTGGTGAGTTCGAAATGAGTATGATGGGTGAGCTCAACTTCTTTCTTGGATTGCATATCAAACAAACTTCCAATGGTACTTTTATTAGTCAAGAAAAGTACATCAGATACTTGCTGCAAAGATATCAAATGATGGACGCCAAGACAATTGATACCCCTATGGGGACAAATTCAAAATTGGATGTTGATGATTCTAGTACTATGGTGAATGCAACCATGTATAGGGAGATCATTGGGTCGCTGCTAGTAGACTTGACATAGTCTTCAGTGTTGGTATGTGTGCTCGATTTTAAGCATATCTAAAGAAATCTCATTTGAAGGCCACAAAAAGGATACTCAGATATCTTAAGGGTACGAATAACTTAGCATTATTCTACGCTACTGGAGATTGTTTTGACTTGGTAGGTTATGCTGATGCCGATATTGCCGGGTACCTGGTTGACCATAAAAGTACTTGTGGCATGACTCATTTCCTCGGCACATCCTTAATTTCCTGGGGCACCAAAAGGCAAAATTTGATTGTATTGTCCACTACTGAGACTGAATACGTGGTTGCTACAACTTGTTGTTCTCAATTGCTCTGGATCAAACAATAATTGAAGGACTTTGGTGTACTGATTAATACTATTCCACTGATGTGTTATAATACCAGTGCTCTAAACATAGTCAAAAATCCTGTTTAACATAAAAGAACCAAGAACATTGACGTGAGACACTATTTTCTTAGGGACCAGGTTGAAAAGGGTAATATCTACATGAAATTTTGCAATACTGAGGATCAAATTGTCTATATCTTTACTAAACCTCTTTGCAGGGATCAGTTTGAACTCAATAGGTTGTGATTAGGGTTGATCAAGCAGAAATACACTGAATCTTCATAAGGGTAATACTTTCCTTATTTCTGGCTAGATTTGTTATGCAGGTATCTGAGTAAGTATTCATAATGAGTTAAATTTCTAACGTGTATATTGCAGGTTGGTATAAGGTTGCACTTTCATAGGTATGGAAAAAAAGAACTAAAAGAGTCTTATTCAAACTTCTGCTTATTAGGGACCTGATTTCCTATCAGGTTTGTATTATTCTCATAGCACAGTAACATTAAATGAGACTGCTCAAGACCTGTCACGTCTGTTCATATTTTCTGAGCAGACATCGTTCCTTCCCGGTACTCAAAGCATCACAACCAATCAGGGACCAGATGCCTTTTTTCCTCATTATTAAATAGCTTAATTTCTTCATTTTTTTCTTATCTTTCCAACGCCCAAAATCTGCACAATCTCTTCTCTTTTTCATCAAATCTCTTTTCTTTTATCTTCACTGTGTATTTCACCATGTCTGAATCCTCACCACCCTCTGAGAAACGAGTGTCATATAGTAATGAGAGGTTTATATCACTCAAAATTGATAAACCTCCCTCTACTCCCTTTCATAATCCTCTCAAGACTGAGGAACTGCACTCTCTGACTCGCGTTATTTCTCCCTCCTCTCCCTCACCTACTTCCCTTGTTAAAGACTCTTCCTTCTTTCCTTTATGAGATCAGGTTTGTCTCCCTGAAGAACTACTTTCCTTGGATGCCACTGTATCTACTGAAGACCAAGGTAATTCCTCTCAACCAGGTCTCACGTCCTATTCGATGTTTGAAAAGCACCTTGATGGGGATTTACCAATAGACCAAGGGACTGAATCAAATATTCTTGCTGAGGGACCAGACTGGGCGGTTTAAGGGTTGCTTAACCTCAAGGAGGATGACCCTTTTACTAGACAGGAGGCTGACTCACCTGATCTTTAGTTGGTACTAGCTACCCCTCAATTTGATCATACCTCTCTGAGTGAAGTCAAGCCATTGAATACCGCTGAGAATATTGAGGACCAGGATGATGATGAGGATAATGTTCCACTGATCTGGAAACTCAGAAGGAATGCTCCCAATGTTTCATCCAACCCCTCTTCTGGGAAGGACCAGGTCGACACTGTTAAAGGAAAGGCAAAAGTCTGTGAGTACCCTCACGAGAGATTCCAGTCATATCCCACCATGGGTGCTTAAAATAAGTTGATGAGTGAGGCCATGGAAGCAAGTAAATCCAAGGCTGCCAAGAAAAGAAAACTTCGCAGTACCACTGTGGTGGAAAATGAGGATGTGCCTAGTGACAAGTTAGTAAATCTCGATACTGGGGAAGCTAATAGTGTTACTGAATCTGATGAGGACCTGGTGTCTCTTAAGTTGCGCACTGAGACTACTAAGGTCTCCTTAAAAGGATCTAAAAGATCTGACACTGTCAAGCCAAAGAAAATAAATGATGGGAAGACCAAGCGGAGTGACCCTATTTCCACTTGGGGACCAAGCTCACACCTGAAGAGGGCCAAGGTAGATAAGATTCTAAGAAAGGAGGATTGAGTCAAAATATTGGAGAAATAGAAAGTTTTGAGTGGGCGGGTGTTTGAGCCAAATGCAAAAGGGATGTCAGGGATGAAGGACCTGGTTGACGCAGTGATGTTGCAGTGATGGGATAACTTGTTTGAGTGGTTTTTTCCCTCTCTTCATGAATGGTAAATGCGTCAGTTTTATTGTAATCTTAAAGTGCAGGACGATGAGGCTTTCTAACCTCTGTTGGGGATATTTCATTTTGGGTAGATGAGGAGCTCTTAGGTTCTATTTTGAAGGTGGATAGGGAAGGTATCCGTAGTGTGGTGGATAGGTTCCCTGCTAAGGGGTTCTTAGTTGAGGCTGGGAAGGTCCCAAACTTGAACACCTTTGTTGTGTCCAAGAAGTTTCTCAAGGGCCAATATCAACTCTATTTTGAGTTTGTGAATAAGGTCCTTCTGTATCACACTGAAAAAAGAACAATTGCCACCATGGCAGACCTGTATCTCTTAGAAGCTCTCAGCAAGCTAGAAGCAATTAATCTTCCTACTTTAATGATAGAACACATGCTCAAGGTAATCACTGTCCAGAATGGCCGACATGGAATGGCTTATGGGTATCTTCTCAACCATGTGTTTGAATACTTTAGAATCCATTTGCGACGTGGAGTACCTGGTACAATCAAATAGGCCTTTTGTCAGACGACCCTGGTGGAATGTGAATGTAGTGAGGGCCGCATTGGTGTTCGCAAGTCTCAGGTCTCTGACTTGGTTGCTCAGCAGGAAGCCCTTAAAGAATAGGTAGAAGAGCTCACAACTTCTATGGCAACCAAGGATACTGAACAGGTCTCCTTAAAGGTCCAACTTGCCAAGGGTTTAGCTGAGGGACCTGGTTCTAAAGAGCTACTCCGACTTAGGGAGGAGAATGACAAACAAGCATTGAAGATCAAGTTCCTTACTCAACAACTTCTTCAGGCCCACCAGGACTCTAATGCCAGAATGACTTTGCTTCTTCAGTCCTTTGTTCCAAAGCCTCCTAGCTCCTAGCTTATTCCATGTCATTTCTAGCATCTTGTTTGTGTCCTATTCTCTTACCCTGTTCCCTTCTTTGTTAGGTTTCCCTGTCCTGGGTTTTTTCTCTGTGTGTTTTTGCTATGTTTGGAGTGCAAGTTTGAAATGAAATGATGTTTTGCTCTGGTTCTCTACACTGTTTCTGTTCTTCCATCTCTATGATACAGAAATGGATTGGTAGTCTGTTTGTATAAACTTGAGCAATCTCCTTTTCTGAACTGACTTTTGAGATTGGATTAGATCCCAGTGCCATAAAAAAGTTGTTAGTTAATTGCAGTTTCATTTTTTAGTTAGTTAATTGTATTTAACTCGAGTTAGTTAATATGCTTAACTTAACTAGAGTTTGCAGTTAGTTGAGTTGCATCTTAGATTTCATTCATGGAAATTACATTGATTTAAGGAGTTTTCTCTTATGTTTTGGCTAAACTCCTTGATTCATCAAATATCCTCATTTCTTTTCTGTGTAAACAAGTTAGATTGATAAATTTGACAAAATACAATGGGTAAACAACGACAAACCTCTCCACAAGAGGTAATATTTCGAGAAAAGTTTACAAATACCCCTCTTAGAGGATGATGTTGATAAAATTCCCCCAATAAGGGTGGCTTTCTAAAAATTCCCTCAATTCTTTTAAAAAATTATTTTAAGACAAAATTGTCCCTCAACTTCATAAAATTAATTTCTGCCTTATAGGTAAGATCTTACGCTACTAAATGTAAGTATAACTTATCAGAAACACTAAAACTCTTGACTTAGAGGCAACAACAAAAGTAACTTATGCCTCATGGGCAAGATGATACACTATTGTGCTAAATATAATTGTTGAGATACGCTATAACTCTTGCCTTTGAGGCAATACCTGCTTATGTCTGTTAGGCAAGATCTTGCACCTTTGAATATAAGTACAACTTATTGAACATGTTATAACTCTTTCCTTTGAGTTATTTATTGAAAAAGATATTTATCAAAAAAAATTCTTATTTTAATTATGAATCTAACAAACAATTTGTATACATTTTTTAAAAATAACTCTGCCTTATAGGCAAGATTTTACGTTGTTGAATGTAAGTATAACTTATCAAATACACTAAAACACTT
>JBCEWC010014560.1:0-14292 GCA_038996855.1 Solanum aculeatissimum
TAATCATGAAAATGCATACACAAAGTTATATACGTTAAATAAGATGAAAATTTTATTTTAAGAATGAATAGTTAAAGTTCGCAAATTAAAGAAAATATTTTAAAAAATAAAATAAGGTAGAGGGTATTTTTGTAAACAAACAACTTATCATTAGAAATTATGCAATGAATTGTATTTTGAATATGACAAACCAAATAAGCAATAAAAATTACTCTCAACATAAATAAACCCATCATAACTTATCCCAACATAACTTATCTCAGCATAACTAATCCCATCATAACTTTTATCTAAACCAAACGACCCCTTAGAGGAATAATGTAAAGAAATGTCTCGCACTATTTATTTTTTTAATAAATAGAATGCAATTTACTAAATCACTTTTTAAATATAAGAATTCAATATTTTGGGACATGATTGTATATAATTAATAATAAGAGTGAATTAAAGCTTATATTTTTAGAGCTGGAATTTCTTATATTTTTTGTCTCTAAAAGTGCAATAATTTTAAATTTATTTCTAGGATACAATAGTATTAGTACATTAAGATATATAACACGTCATACGATAATGCCCACAAATCCAAACATGGTGGAACCTCAATGGAAAAATATATATGATGATTTTCAATTATTATTGATTCCACCAACAACAGAATTGAAGAGGTTAGAATGGTAAATTTACAAAACAAGTAATTATTTACTTCAAAATTTTCTTAATCTCCATTTGTATGTTTATTCTAATTTGTCTTTACTTATATATCAACTTCTAATAAAATTTTAAATTATATATTCACACAAAATATGTCATGTGTACTTTGGCTTTATTGTCTTGGACTTTGGAGAATTACACATGGCAAGATTAATTATTCATACAAAATCTTGAAAACTTACAATACGACAATATTTAAAATTAAATTAAATTAAATTATGGATGGCCATGTTAAATATATATGATCAAGACAGCTAGCTAACGTGTAACAAGTTAGATTAGAGACAAAAAAAATTACCTATAATAAAATTAAATTATTAGTAACATGTTCATTGAAAACGTTTACGTGTAGAAAACACGTATTATTATTATATAGTCAATGAAAATCAGTGCCACAGTTCAAAATTGGGCCCTATAATAGTTGGAATTAGAATGAAGTAAGAAAGTGAGAAGAAAGCCAATAAAATAGACCATCTGTCCTTTTTTTTTTAATTTCTTTTTTTTACGCGTCTGCTATATAAATATCATACAAAATTCATCTGGTTTATTAGTGTACTAGATATCGATGCCCGTGCCAGCGCAGGCCAACAACAACAACAATATATCCAGTGAAATCTCATAAGTGGGATCTGAGGAGGATAAAATGTACACAGATATTACCACTACCTTAGAGGTAGAGAGTGTGCCAGTGCGGGCTCAATATCTGAGCTCAATATCTATTATTTTTGTGTCTCAATTTATATGATATAGATAGAATTTAGAAAAACAAACAAATTTTAATATAATTGTAAAATAATTTAAATTATTGATTATTGTGAATTATAGTATTTTTTACATAATTTTTAAATAATATATGTTATTCCTCTTGTCCCAATTATGCGGCACTGATAAAATTTCGAAAGTCAATTTTTTTTATATTTTTTACTTTTTTTTTTAATTATTATGATCTACGCCATTTTTTACATAACATATGTTATCCATCTATCCTTATTTATGCGACACTGATTCGAGTGTTAATTGAACTTTTTATATGTCTTTTAAATATTTTAAGTTGTTAATTCTTGTGATTTATAGTATTTTTTTAATTTAATTTTCATATATAGATATATTACTATTGTTAATTATCCAGATTTATGGTAATTTTTACGTAGTTTCCTAATTAAATAATACATGTTATTTTTTTGTCCCCTTTTATGTGACGTCGATAAAAAATTGAAGTTGTCAAATATCATAATTTATAGTATTTTTTATACTTATCTAGATTCATGATAATTTTTACGTAGTTTCCTAATTAAATAATAAATATTATTTCTTCCGTCCTTTTTATGTGACGCCAATAGATCAATTTCAATAATCAATTGAATTTTTTATTTATTTAAAAAAAAATTAAAATCAAATCATGACATGTCTGCTTTTTCACTCTTATTAATAGTAGTAATATTTTAAAGTATATTCCATAAAATATGGAGGAAAATTATATATTATGCTCGTGTCCTACATGTTATGTTATTTTTTAGAGATAATGACACATATATAGGAGGCAAAATTGGAAGATTTTGGTAGCACTAAAAGCCGCAAAGTTTTAAGAGTTATATATAATTTTCTTAATTTTAATTAATTAGGTAGATTGTTTATTTTGATTCAAAGATACTCTGCTTACCTTTTACTAAAAAACGAGTGAGTACTGCCATGTGATCACTTTAGGCCAATTAATTAATCATCTTTCACATTTTTGGACAATCTCAAAATTAAGCATATTTATTGAGAGGTCAATTTATGTTTCCGATGTGCTAGCAAAATTATGTCAACAAACAAATATATACTAGTTAATATAATTATAGTTTAACTAATTTATAATTCGTCACTAATATTTAGCGTTAATTATGGTTTGAATTTTGTTTAAATTTGTTATAATGTAATTTTGTATAATATAATTTGTATAACTGTTTAAAGTTCAAATGTTTGTGTTTGTATAAATTCATTATTTCAAATTTATACAAAAAATAGCTCAATTGTACAAACTTACCTGCGAATTATACAAACTCACCTACGAATTATATAAATGGTTGCATGGATTATACAAGCAACAACTGTAACTGTTATTCCCTTTGTATTGAAACAACAACAGACACAGTAAATCAAGTAAAATCAAAATGGAAAAGACTTAAACAAAATTGTAAACCAATTTGAATCCACAGAATACACTGTGTGTCCTTAAGAAATTTAATCTTCTCAATGTACTCGAGGTTATGAATTATTTCTTTCCAGGATAAAACAGATTAACTATTATAGATGTAGCGGTACCTCAAACTTCTGTAATTTCGCACAAACTCAAAAAACAACAATGGATCACACACAGACTCTATTTCTTAATTTGAAGAAGAATGTATACACAGAAGAAGAAGAATTTTTCGATAATTGAAAATACGCAACGGGTCTCCATTTATAGGGAATATTGTGTGCGAATCTACCTGTTCAGAACAGACTCATCTGTTCAAAACAGGCATGGTGTCGATTGGGAACAAATGTGTCTGTTCTAAGACATTTTAGGCGGAAAAATTAAAAGTTTGTTAAACTAACTAACTAATTAATTTCACATATTAAATGTATTAATAAATAATTCGTAAATTAATGAATAATTCATAAATTACTTAATTAATTAATAATTCACAGATTCCTAATATAAGGACATCATTTTTCCTCTATTTTTTAGATGAGAGAGAAATGACTCTTCATTTTACTTTACTTGGTTCCCCACATTTTTTCCTTTTGTCTTTCCATCTTCATTTCCCAATTCATACTAATTACTTAGACCCAATAGTAACTACAGACTACGATTACGAAATGTATAACTACTTAGATCTATTAAATTTCTGGACTCCACTATTTATAAAAATTCCTCAAAAAAACAACTCCTTTCGAAGATTGTTAATTCTGGATACCACTTTATTATCTCACACCTTCAAAATACGTATTTACTGCTTTTGATAAAAGTTGTTCTGAAACAACTTTGACAAGAAAAATTTCTAGTCTTGTTATACTCAACACTTTCAATTCCTAGTTTACGTAAATAAATAAAGCAATTTTTCAACAACAATTAAAAAAAAAAAACATCTTTGATAAGAAATTATGTTATTGGTTACAATAAGAATTATTTGCAATTAAGATTTTAAAAAATTAAATATATTATGGACCTCCACTACTGGATAAAAGAAGAAACTCAATGGATGATTACATCAGGCAAGCCATGTCATTTGCCACCACATTTCTATAAGTCAGAATGTACTATTCAACAAACTTGGGCTTTAATTAATGTACTCTTTCCGTCCATTTAAATTAATTTGATATTTTAAAATAAAAATTTAGATATTCAGAAACTATAAGAAAAATATTACTGATTGCAACTTTTTTTATATCAATATGATGAAAAAAACTATCTTAAAATGTTAATCCAAAATCTACATAGTTTAACTCTAAAAATGAAAACTATGACAACTAAATTGAAACGGTAGGAGTATGTCGTAATTTCTAAAAATAATTATCATAAATGATTTATTATTTTTAAAATTTCAAGATAAAATTAATTATTTTTTCTCATTTTATCCTCCATAGTAATTATTCTTGAAACAGACTACAAATACTTCAATATAGTAAATATTTAGCGAGGAAAGATATTTGATCTTATCTTAATACATAAATGAATGTAAAATAGTCACATGAATCTTAATTGTAAAATTAGGTTTTGGGTCTAACTCACACCCCAAAAAGCTAGTTCAAAGGAAAGAGAATTGTTCAAGACTTATAAAGAGTCCACTCATCTCATTGACTATCAATACATAATTTTTTTTCATTCTTCAACACTAATAATTAATATTGTCTTAAAAGACATATAAATTTAAAGAGAAATACGATAGATAATTTGAGACTAACTGATGGTGAAATTATATATTAACAAAGATGTTGCAAATTCCATGTCCACACGTAGAATTAGCTAGGCAGTCAATTTTACTTGTCAAAGTGTTCAGACATGCTTCAAATTAAACAACATCCATCTCAAACTGGCCAATTATCCTTATATAGATAGCTTTAATTTTTGTGAAATTTCTCTGAATAAACTACGTAGCTTCGTTTTCATGTTCCTTTATTATTTATTTATTTATTATATAACATTGTTATATTGTATAATTAACAAAAAAAATTTAGACATAAGAAGAAATTAAGAGGACTCAAAAAATGGTATGTTTACCTTGATTCAGGGTGCAATGGCTTCACCACTACGTACAAGAGCAAAGCTACCGTCGTTATTAAGTAACTTTGGCTCAAATTATTTATTTATTTAAATGTGTATACATGTCCAAAACCAATAAATTGAAAATTCTAAATCAGTCGCTGAGCATGTAGCTAGTATAGTGTCTTTTTCCCATTGTGAAGAATTGAAGTTGATTTTTATAGAAACAAAATCAACAAAGTAAAAAAAAGAAAAAGGGATAAATATTTTTCGGAAAATATTTTTTAATTTTCTCATGTTTGGTTAGCTTAAATATTTTGAAAAATGTTCCAAATTAGCTCATTTTCCTCAAATTTTGAAAAATGACTTTCTTCCAAAAATTAAGGAAAACATTTTCCAAAACTCTCATCCAATCTAAAATTAATTAATTAAAATTAAAATTTTAATTTTTTACTCCACCTCGCTTTCTCACCCCCAACCCCAACCCTGAATTTTTTTTAAAATATTTATTTTTAAAAAATAGGTCAAATTGTGAAAATATTTTCATGTCAACAATTATTTTTCTAAAAGATGTTTTCTACTTCTAGCTAAAAATATAAATTTATTTTCTAAAAAAATATTTTCATTCATTAACAAAATAATAAAAAATATTTTTTACTCACCAATCAAACATGAAAGAATAAGTCAAAAATCAACTTACTTTTCAGGAATATGGAAAATATTTTCCTCGGTACCAAACACACCCAAAGAGAAAGAAGTTGACTTTGAGAAAAAGTAGAAAAGCACCTCATCTTTGCTTTTTTTTTTTTTTTTTGACTTCCAAAATTATACACTTCGATTTTCGCTTGCATACAAATATAGGCAAAATAAAAATAAATAAATAAACCATACAAAAGGATATTATATAGTTTTTCCATGGAGACAGTCTCAGAATTTAATAATTAAATCTTTTATCTTAGTCGAAATAACAATAGTGCTTTAAATATGAAATAGATTATTAAAAATGAAAATGAAAATTTTAATAAAATCTATTCGAATTATCATTATTATGCAATTGCAATTTGCAGCGTTTCCCATTTAACACAACTTTACTACATTTTGACTTACTTAATTTTTTTAATTTATTTCTTTTCATAATAATTTATATGAAAAATGATCAAAAGTATCTTTGAATTGTGCAAACTTTAACAAAAATATACTCTATTAAAAGTTAGTCCAAAATGCCCTTTTGGTAATACAAGATCCAAAAATATTTCTATGGTTAATCATTGATCCAAAAATATTTCTATTATTAATATTTTAATATTAAAATGTCCATATCGTTACTTTTGAGTCAACCCCCACCCTCTTTCTCTTCCTAATGATATTATTTCTTTTCTTTTAAAACATATTAATTTTTTAATAAAATATTATTAAAAATGTATTTGAAAAATATTTATTAAAAAAAAGCTTTTTTTTTAATTCAAAACTAACAACATAGATATTTTGGGATCAAATGATTGACAATATAAACATTTCATTAGACATTAGTATTAGGCAATTTTGGAGGATTTTTTTTGAGGGGGGGGGGGGGGGCGATTTTTATCTTCACTTCCACCAACATTTTAAAATTTAAAAGGGTGCTAATGGTTTATTAATTCGTTGTTGTTTTTGACAAATTGATTACTGGAATTTATTCTTTATGATGTATGGAACTTATGATTCATATTAGAACTTACTTGACATGAACTCAATTTATTTTATTTTTTAACAAAAAAATGTTTAAGTTCACATGACTAAAATTTTAGTCAATTTTTATGGGCATTTAAGACATACATGATTGGTGCATGCGTACATGAAAAAATCAAACACATTTGACTAGATTTTATTTCGTTTTTATATGCACTAGTAAAAAGGGCCAAAGTTAGCCTTGAGAAGTCAAATAAAACTTCAGTAAATTATATAAAATTTAATCTTGTAAGAGTTCACAGCTTCAATCAAAATATTTGAAAATGACATTGACAAGCTATATCAAATTTTAGGCAAAAATATCAGATGTTTAACTTTCACAAGAACACACCTCAAATGAAAATGCATGAATTAGAACAAATTTTAACTTCAACCACGTCTCACCTCGTTGAAGCTACCACCCATCGGTTGAAATTGTCCTCCTCACTCAGTCTTTCCTTTCGAAATCTACTCCTGAAGTCACATTTCACGACGTCTGAAGATGTTTTCAAAGGAGATTTTTTTTTTTAAAAAAAAACATTTCAACTTTAGTACAAGCTAAAGAAGTTTTTGCATGAAGTATTTTATAGTTATATTTTCTATTCATTTAGTAAAAATGTATGGATCAAATTAATTTTATATATTAGCTAATTGAGCATAAGTTATGCAGAAATTAAGCTATGAAATTTGGAATTGAACTTGCTCGACATAAGCTCTATAGAAATTAAGTTATGAGGTATAATATAACTTGTTATTCCTTTTACTACATAACTTATGGATTCTAAAACTAAAATTTTATCCCGCTCAACATAAATTTTGTAGAAATGAAGTTATGCATTACGACATTAACTGTTATGCCTTTTTCTATGAACGACAAAAATTACCAAATTTGAACACCACACCAACATAAGGCATTTGTGCTAATGATCTAAAATTAAACAAGGATCCCAAAAATGAATAGTAAAGTTTACATAAATCCTATAGTATAAAGAGTTAATTATCATTTTTCCCTACCCATTTTTAATTTATAGAAATCCCGTAAAAAACATGCACTTGACTCGTTTAATTCCTGGGCCCATGTTCTCAAATTGGAGTGATGAGTCCAAATCACTTGGATTCTAGCCTGGCCCAATCTAGTACTAAATGGGCCTGTCTAATGGTCCAACATGTTGCCATGTTTGTTTAGATCGACTTACCCAAATATCCATTTTTAGAGTACTCCTATTTCTATTTTTTTAAAAAGTTGTACTTATATATAGTTCTTGGAAAATTACTCTTTAAAGTAATATTAGAGTTAAATTTAATATTTTTTCATATATTTTGAATTTTATTTAGAAAAAAATATTTAAATGTTCTTTGATATTTCAATAGTTTATAGTATCTTAAATTGTGACATATACTTTTTCATAAAATATTTAGTTTGTTTAAAAAGGATTTTTAGATCATTATTTTAAATTTTTAAAAATTATAAAAAAAAATTTAAATAAAATAATCAGCTCAAAAAAGATAATTGGTATTCATTTTATTGTTTTCTTACTATGGAAAATTATATTAAGAAAAGATAATTAGTACTTGTTATACACAAATCATATTAGTTTGTTATAATCGAGGATAAGTTCAAAAATAGTCTCTTAGGGATTATTTTAATTAAGAGTTAGATATTCAAAATTAAGATTAAAGATATAAATTTATTGGAGCTTGAATTTATTTCTTCAACTAATTAACACTTCATTTGGAAAAAAATAATGTATCGTATTGTATTGTATATGCTATATTGTATCACTCTCTGTTATTTACATAATGTCACATTTCTATAGATTGATAAATCAACGAGAAATTGTAGAGTGCAGAGTAGAGTTATTACAAAAAAGTAGGATAAATGAGAAAATTGAATAATTAAATAATAAGTAAAGATAAAATGAGAAAAAAAATATTAAGATAATATAAATTCATACAAATCGAAGTTACACAAATATGTCTTTTCATCATCACATAACAAAACAATACGATATAATAGAATTTAAGTGATAATAAAAAATAAATAATATTATTATATTTAGATTAACAATAAACAAGGTGGAAAGAGATGCCCATATTTTTTGGCTACCAAACTCCTCGAGAGAAGTGACACTTCTCTAACATTCGGCAATTACTGGGGAGTGATACCTTAAGATATCCTCCTCAGTTTATACGCTTTTGCTTGACGTTAAGGGCTAAAGATGGTGTAATCTCCCAATTGAATTGCCTTTCTTTCAAGGTGCTATTCTCTTTATTTTTCTTTTACTTTTTCATTATATTGCCTGTTGTAGAAGATCTGATGCATGGTAAATAGGTAATGGGATTGTTCAAGATTGAATCTTTATGCTTTCTATGACGACCCATTATGTAAAATTACATTTTTGTGCTGACCCATGTTATCAATTGTTAGAAATTGCTTGTTGTTTTATTCTTGTAGTTAGGGAGATTCTTGAGAAGTATGATGATGATTTTGTAACTCGAAACTTGTTGTAAAATGCAGAAATTGAGGGGTTTCTGCTCGTAGAGAAACTGCAATTCCAATGGGAGAGTTTGATGATGCAGAGTACATAGGGATTAACGAGGTTCCATCTCCCAGAGCAAATAATGCTAGGAAAGTTTCAGTCTTGCCTTTACTTTTCCTCATTTTCTATGAGGTTTCTGGTGGTCCTTTTGGTGTTGAGGATACTGTGCAGGCAGCTGGTCCTCTTCTTGCTCTTTTGGGGTTCTTGGTGTTCCCATTAATATGGAGTATCCCTGAGGCACTGATTACAGCTGAAATGGGCACCATGTTCCCTGTAAATGGTGGTTATGTTCTGTGGGTTTCATCGGCTTTTGGTCCTTATTGGGGATTTCAGCTAGGATGGATGAAATGGTTAAGTGGAGTCATTGACAATGCGCTTTACCCCGTGTTGTTCTTGGATTACCTGAAATCAGCCATCCCTGCATTAGGTGGCGGACTTCCTAGAATACTAGCGGTTTTGGTCCTTACTGTGGTTCTTACTTACATGAACTACAGAGGCTTAACTATTGTAGGATGGGTTGCTGTTTCGCTTGGTATACTGTCAATCCTTCCTTTTGTGGTTATGGGGCTCATTTCGATTCCCAAATTGAAGCCTTCAAGATGGTTAGTGGTAGATGTACAAAGTGTTGATTGGAACTTGTATCTGAATACTCTCTTCTGGAATCTGAATTACTGGGATTCCATTAGTACTCTTTCTGGAGAAGTACATAACCCAAAGAAGACTCTTCCTAAGGCTCTCTTTTATGCTGTTATTCTAGTTGTTGTGTCCTACTTTTTCCCATTGTTGATTGGTACAGGAGCTGTTCCTCTTCAGCGTGACTTGTGGACTGATGGCTATTTCTCTGATATTGCGAAAATACTAGGTGGAGTCTGGCTCAGAGTTTGGATTCAAGGGGCGGCTGCAATGTCAAACATGGGAATGTTTGTGGCCGAGATGAGCAGTGACTCTTTTCAGTTACTTGGTATGGCAGAGAGGGGGTTTCTCCCTGAGTTCTTCTCCAGGAGATCTCGTTATGGAACTCCTTTATTTGGGATCCTCTTCTCAGCTTCTGGTGTGATTTTACTTTCATGGCTGAGCTTTCAAGAGATCGTAGCTGCAGAAAATTTCTTGTATTGCTTTGGAATGATCTTGGAATTTATAGCATTTGTATTGTTAAGGATAAAATGCCCCCATGCACCACGCCCTTTCAAGATACCTGGGGGAACTGTTGGCGCAATCCTATTGTGTATACCTCCGACCATTCTCATATGTGTTGTTTTAACCTTGTCTTCAATCAAAGTCCTGGTCGTAAGCCTTGTTGCCATTGCAGTTGGTTTGGTGATGCAACCTTGTCTTAATCTTATAAAGAAAAAGAGATGGTTGAAGTTCTCTGTTAGTTCTGATCTTCCTGATATTACAACACATGAACCTTTGCTTCATTGATTTCCTAATAAGTGCTTTATAAGGTACAACTATTCCACTATCATGATAGCAGTGACAATATGGAAGCTTCAAATGCAGAATATTCATGGAATGCATGGAAAACAGTGTGAATCCAGTAGAAGTGGTTGTCGAGGTTTGGATGATCCTCCTCTTTTAGGATCTTATGGAAGCTTCTAAAATTGTAAGCTTTATTTAACTCTTGTGCCTATTTTTAAGTACCCAGTAGCTACAATTTCAAGAGCATCAATAGCAGAAGAGGTCTATCGAAGGTTTGATGATCCTTTTCTCCTTGAGGATCTTATAGTGGTAGTTTCTTCTTTTTATGCTGTATTTCCCATCCTTGTGCCTATTTATATCAGTGTCAAGTAGTATTAGTGAATAATGATAGTCATTCAGGAATTGCTTCAGAAACACACGGTGGTTTGTTTTTCTTTAAGTTCTTCATTATTTGTGTAATGCACATTGAGCTTATAAGAATGATAATTGTAGAGCTGCCACCGAATCTGTAACATTCACAATTGAAACTATGTCATATAAGTTCGAACTCAGGATGTTTATTTAATAAGTGTAGTTAACTTTGATTTATTGAATATTGATTATTAAATTAGCTGAGTTTTCACAAGATGATTCAGCTTGTTTATTTTTAGCAAAAGCTTGGCTACCTTAGATTCTTTATGGATTTTTTTTCAAAGAAATGTTTGGGAGGCAAGTTCAATTGGTCATGGTGTTTTCCTATTAGAAAAATTGTGATTATTTAGAACGAGATGAGTGAGTTGAGCTCGATATGAACTAAGTTCACCATTATGCTCAAGCCAAATACTTAAATCGAATTTGGTACTTGGGCTTTTTTAAATCAGGCAAGTTGAGCTTGTATTCTTTTGTCACTTTGCATTTATTCTCTTAAAAGGATAAGAAGAAGATATCAATAAGCATCTAGAAGTTTTTTTTTTTTCTTGGATTCAAGGTTGAAGTTTATCCAAATTATTGCCAATCTTGCTATCAATCACGACTAGAGATTGAAAATGAAGAAGTATTCTCAAGTTTCAACTAGATATAAGGAATTTATTGATGGCAACAGCCTTACCCCTAACCCTCCTCGTAGTCAAAAGAAGGTGCCACAGTTCAGCCCACGTAAAAGGTACATATTTTCTTGGATTAGAAACTGGATCAATGAGCTGTGGATGGCATTCAATTGTTGCACTGCTTATTGGATTCATGAAATATGCCATTGATAGCCTCTGCTTCTCCCTATTCACCACTGTCCTGTGTATAACACTCTTAAACCTTCCATTCGTCCAAGTCTGCTAGAAATATAAAGGTTTAATAATTACTCAATATATAAAAAAATCTGTTTGGTATGACATGCTTCAGACAGTTTTCTGAGTGCTAAAGATAGGTAATAATGTCTAAATATTGATTGGAGCAGGTTATATGGCATTAATAGCTAAGATAGTTGCAAGGAAAATAACTTCCGTCCATTGTGAGGGTAAGTTAATTTTTCTCCTTTTGATGAAAAGTTTCCCTTGGAGAACATGTTCTATTAAACTTAACATCATCAAATGATTTCCATAATTCCAAACATTTAACAAAAATGCAGCCTGATCATGTAGTATTGGTCATGATTTCTTCTTTTTGGTTTTTAGTGAAAGGAGTGAATGATCTCAAGGGTGTCACCATTATTGATGATAAATGAATTAGGAAGTGGCCTAACTCCAATCCATTCTTTCTCATCCTTGAGGACTTGAAGGCCACCAACCCGATCTTGATACAATATGGTTAAGGTTTGGGGGTCTGCATGGATCCCAATTCCTACAATCTTCTCTGGGAGAGGACAAGGAGGATATCTGCCTATTCTAAAAATAGTAACCTCCTTTTCTTCAAAGTTCTTGCTGAAGAAGTCATCTCCAAGGCCTAGTCCATGAACCAACATCTCCATTATGATCATTCCAAGCTTGTCCATCTCTTCCATGTACTCTATCATTGCATTGCTGTTTAATTTATCAGAGTTAAATACAGCATATTTGGAAAAATTACGTAAATTGAAATGTACTTCTTCTAACAACTTAATCTTAGATGAACTGGTCACACAATTTAACATGATATTAATTAGAGATCCAGGTCTTAAGTTCAAATCTTAACTCTCATCGCCACCCTTTATCAAAAAAGAGTTTGTATGTGCTTAGCTAGGGATGGATACAACCCTTCTGAGCTCATCCTAACCATTTTCAACATGAAGCGTATATAGAAACATTAAAGGTTGAATCCATCAAATTTAAATCTTGAATTCGACTCTGTGCCCAACCCATCAAAATGAACCAAGCTCGCACATTAAGTGACGTATTGAAGATATAAGTTGTTGTATTGTGTACCTAAATGTGTGGTATTGGTCACCATAGACCTTTTTTTGCGAATTGGACTACCATTTCAGGTGACTGCAGCAGCTGCAAGATTTCAGCCCAAGCCAAGTTCTTCTCATACACAGGATTTGAGGTGTAATACCCCAATGGCAAGCTTGATGTTTTGCCACCTTTGAGCTTTTGTTCCGTGGGAAGATCAAAAAGCTCGTGCAAGCAACTGGTAAAATTCTCAACAATCACACTAGGCACCCTATGATCCACAAGCTTAAAGAATCCCCATTTTTTACATGCTTTCACCTTGGTAGATATTTTCGTAAAATTCTTGATTATTGTTCCAAATAAAATCATTAAGACTAATCACTGGAATATCTTGAATTAGATCTCCGAAATTATTGTGCTTTAGTGCAGGCCATTCTTCCTCAGACCATTTGAAATTCTTGACTTGCATTCTCTTGCCATTCATTGAAAGTGTCTCAACATGCTCTTCTTCAATCCCAGGTGCCATTATTAGACTAAAGAGATTTTTGACTTAATGCGTTCTGTGTTTCTGTATATGCAATCTCTTTCGGGTTTGCTACTTAATACATGCATAATATAGCCATGTGTCCTTTTCGAGATTTAAGAAAAGAAAAATGGTATATCTTGTGCATTGTTGAGGCTTTGGTTTTCTTGTTGTTTCCACCAATGTACCATAGGGAAGATCTCTAGGATTCTCTGGCACTAAGTTACTTTGGAAAACATTCATTATTCAAGACATGTAAATAAATTCATGTTAAGCAAACAAACCTCTGTTGAATCTCAATAAAAAGAATGGAACAGAAAAAGAAGGGTGGGGTGGGGTTGTTGAGGATAACATGAGCATAACAATGATCTTGAAATTGAGGTACATCTGGAGTACAACTGCAGCAAAATAGTATGTAGGCATGACCTATGATATGTTGATGACTAACTAAAAAATCTTCTCTAAATTTGAAATCCTTAATGATAGGATCTATAGTGCTTTGGAAATGCAATTCAATTATCAGTTTTTGTCCTGCTGATGAGATGCTTCAATGTTCAAGTCAAAGGGTCTTGGCTCTTCACATTTCTTCACGGAAATCCTTGTCTCTATGGCTGCAACAACAAATACCATGCCTCAGTTCCAAATGAGTTGCAGTCAGTTCTATGAATCCTTAGTATCTGTTCCACACCATTTAGGCAAATAATATTTTTTGGTTAGGATGGAGGACGATTAGTTAGGATGAAAAAAACCTTGATAATTAGCTTGATATGTCCTACCCAAAGCAGATGGAAGGAGGTCTTTTTGCAATCTCTTTGAATCATGGAA
>JBCEWC010014561.1:0-14292 GCA_038996855.1 Solanum aculeatissimum
TCAAGAGAGTTTTACAAAATCAAAAGAACCCATAACTAAGTAAAACGTAAAAATTCATAATTTAAAGATTTGGGTTCTTGGGCTTCATGGACGGAAGAATCCATGAATTTAAATCCCACATACCTCGTAGCCAAGCAATGGAATTAGATCGAGATGTAAGAATCTAGTGTTTTCCCCAAAGTTTCTTCAAATCCACAACAATGGTGGCCAAGAAGATTGAGAAAAATCAATGGAGTCTTGAGAGTATTTTGAGTGAAAGTATAAGGTTTACGTAATGTCTTTAGGGATTTGGGGACCTTAGGGGACTTAAAAGAGGCTTAGAAATGGATTAAATCTCAAAACTATCCTTAATAAAATGAACTTTAAAATGCCAATACAGGATCACACGGAAGCTACATTGGCCGTGTACTGGTCACATGGACCGTTTGGTGCACCATCAAAATCTACTTAGCCAATATTTCAACGCGAACTCTCGGAGGACTTTCTGGAACACTTGACGAACCATTTGACGGGTCGTGTGAGGGTTGAAGGTTCGTCTCCCTGTCCCGTGAGCCTAGAATTAGTCACCTAGACCAACCATGGCCTGGCCAAGCCACTGTCCTACTTGACGGGATAGTTCACGGCTAGTCAAAGTGCACACGGACCATTTGGTGGTCTGTGGCCTATGACTTGATTCATGGGGTGGTTCCTGGCTATATCTAGCTCACTGGACCACCTCACGACACCCCACACGGACCATGACAAGTTTCATGGACCGTGGCCTTGTCCTTGGCCACTTTTCAGAGACTATCTCCAACGTCTTCCGAATTTCAGGTAGTTCTACTGTTTAGGCCATAAATCCCTCATCCAAACTCTGAATTGAGTTAAACTAGGTGCGTTGCGAAGCTAACTCAAAGAGATTTAATTTGATATATAGTATCCCACATGATTTTACCCGCATCAAAATTTATGACAGTTCAAAGTACACCGCCCAAACGACCTCTCTAGGCCACCAACTGACCCGTTTTGCGTTCGGTCACTTAAACTCAACCCGTGGACACCAAAACTCAACCATGACCAGTAGTACACCATATAAGGCCAACCATAAGGAGTTTTAGAAAATTTTGTGGTTGTTACATTAATCTACATATCTCCCGAAAGGATGGGGTTAAAAAAATACAATAATTAAACCTAAACTATAGCAAACAATCAAGTGCAAGTGTTGTGAAGTCAGTCCAAGAATTAACTAGGGTATTTTGTTCCTCATGAATGCCTAACTTAGTGTAACCAGATAATCGTAACCTTTTCTAGTGTGTAGCATGCAGAACTGGTAAGTTATGTTCACCTAAACCTTTGATCCAGACGCTAGGAGAATTTCACCATATGATTTGATCCATCCTTGATGTATTGCATTACTAACCCTTACCTTTGTCCCAATACAACCATCCCTTGATCTTTTTAGGTTGATCAGACAAGAGTAATCACATCGAATCATGTTAATTATCTCTTATCCCATTCATTACCCCCTTGATCTAGTAAGTAAGAATTAGGTGAGTTCTAACATGTGCACTTGTTAAAAGGTATTCATAGTGAAGGGATAAATAATACAAGCATGCACACTTTCCAAAGATTACGAATTATCCAAAAACAATTCAATTCTTTATGGTTCCCACAAATCTAGTTGTTGATTTAGCTATTCATGCTCGTTGTAGATGAAGAAATCAGGTTACGAGTTTGCATAATTAAACACTTACAATGATGAATTGAAGAACAAGAGTTCTGAAATCTCCAAGAAAATCACAATGTTATAACCCACAAATAATATCAAAAGTAATCTCCAAGAACAAAGTAGTAGACACAAGTACTGAGTTCTGAATGTTTTAACTCATCTCTCTGTCTAAGAAAACCTAAAAACCTATTTATAATACAAGGAAATCTAATCCAAAATAAAATAGAAAAATTAGAATCGAGAAATCAGATGAGTATAGTTATAGGCCATAGATGAAATCACGGCTCGTGACTGGCATTCGTAGATTGCAATGCACAAAATATGTCTCCTACGTACAAATCAATCCTATGAACCATCTTTTGACTTATGGCCCGTAAGAGGTTTCGTCTGTTAATGTTTTTAGAAAATCTTCAAAGCTCTGATCCTCTAGGTACGAACTGATATACGACCCATCACTAGACTTACAACCCGTTGGATCCTTCGTCTAGTAACAACTCAACACTTAAGCATATTCTCTGATCTTCAGCATACGAACAAGTATATGGGCCACCAAATGGGCTATGCCTCCTCTGATAACATGTATCTTCAACATCTAAGAATCAACCTTTCACTGGATCTAACCCACGGAACTAACCTACGACCTGTGGAATGAACCACGACCCATAGAAAGCCTCGTACATCATCTAAAATCTGTAATCTGCATAACTTGGCCAAAATCATCCCAAGTCCTAAAATCTTGTAAAATCAACACAAAAACACATCAAGCCTACTAACATCACTTCGAGAACGCACAAAATCATAAGTTTAAAGTAATAAAAGTGTTGTATTTTGACAGCACATCGAAGGAGACCTTGAATTCAATTTTTGACAATTTTATTGAGTCCTAAATATCAAATTTAGTTGGGTAGTATATTTAATTTGTATTCAGAAAGTGTCGAATAAGTTTTACATGAATTTTTAAGCTTCTTGGATGCTTTGGTGTTGTTTCAATAAATTGTGGCAAAAGGGTTCATTATTAGTTTTAAAGATCGAAAAATTATTTCTAAACTTCTAAAATTTTAAACATGAATTATAGGACTGCAAAGTTTTATGCATTTTTGCTAAGCCGAGATTGAACTTTTATTTCAAATATGAAATAATTATTTATCGAACATAAATGATATTTGACTGAAAAAATAAGTACAAAATTGAGTTTCTATTGAAGGAGGAAGTCCTATCATTATTTAGGACATTTAAAAAAAATAATTGAGTCATTTCTCTGTACAACCTTTTCAGTAAATAATTAATTGCTAGTTCTGGTGCGAAACACTGCTTTTCAGCTATCTAAAATTTCAGATTGTGTCATTTTGTATTTTGAGCATATTGAGAATTCTAGAGATCGAAATGGAATTAGTCTTGCTGAATTCTTCTTGATTTAATGTGGAAGTTAGTTTTTGATTATCATTTTTGCATTCTCTTTTGATTTCTTCGTTTGAATACTTTCTCTATTAATAAATTTCTTGGAGAAGATTGAAGTTTTACCCATTTAGGCTTTGTTTTTAATGAAAAAGATATATTTAAGAATCTTATATTATGGGTAAACTGATGTTAGTATAAACATGTTTATTTGTAAGGCCCCGAAGGTTAAATAGTTGGAATCAGGGTGAGAAGTGTAGAAATAGTTTTGGTGCAAGGATGTACAAGCCCATCTATGACTCAAGATTCATTTTACAGGTCATAGGCAAGCCTCGTAGATGGACCAGTCACTTGGTGAAAGTTTTGAGTTTTGGTATTTGAAAAAAGAAAGGTATCCATGACCCATAGAAGTAACTACGAGTCATAAACAGGGGTCATGAAATGGAGAGTCAAAAACAAGTTTCTGAAATTGAAAATGTGTCACCATACGAAAGCACTTTATGAGTTGTAGTTTATTTTATGAACCGTAAATGGGGCTCGTAGTTTAGGTCCTGAGAAGGTAAAAATTTTCTAAATATGGGATGAGATTATGAGGGGATTTATGACTCATCGATTGTTTTATGAATCGTAGAATGTATCCGGAGATTTAGGTTCAAAGATGGGTTCCAGGGTCCAAGTGTAACCAGGCGGAACCCCCAACCTATACAAATAGTAAATCAATGGCACGACCCAAAATTGGATCATGACTAATTAAGCCCCAACCCAAATTTGAACCTAATATCAGAAAGAAAAGCTAAAATAGACCACCATAATACTTAGTGAAATCCCAAAACATGATGTCATTGGTACAAAGAGCATCTAGTATAGTATGAGAGTAAAATACAACGTTCTGTCAATAGAAAATAGAAACAAAACTACAAATCTAAAGAGTATCATAAGTGATCCTAGAAGTTTGGCCTCACCACTGAAATTGAGATAAAAGCTCCACTAGAAATGATCAACCACCATGTTCAGGACCCTAGCTAGGATCTATAGGGGGATAACATAGTAGGGGTGAGTAAACAAAAATATACCAAGTAGGTATAATTGACTGGGTATTAGGAATTGAGTAAGATTTAAATAAACTAGGAACTCTTTCACCTGCAACAGAAAAATCAGTCCGACAAGTTGCTACCAATATATATAGATATAAATAGGATAAGTACATAAATCTTAACATCACAACATCACAAATCAAATACAATCAATGATACAATGATGATGAGATGTATGCAATGCATGGGTGGTACTGGTGGAATCAAGATTGTCGCACAGTCTATCGTGTATACCTCCCATCGAGCTAAATCTCCATAAACTAAGGAGGACCCATGGGGACCTCGCAAGTCATATACCTCAATCACAATCACAGTGTCTCATGTCTTCTTGCCACCGTCTCGTGGTCAAGGGTTTTGAAAGGTGTCATATTTTTTCACAAAAAGGTAGTACCACAGTTCTCAAGTTACCAAGTGTTACAATATACAATATGAAGATGCATGTGATGAAACACAAGACATAAGGAATACTCATCATCACAACATAATAGATATCACAATATCACCCACATCATACTCATTTCACAATAAATTCATCTCTTTTATTCACAATAGGCCATCACTCTTATTAGAATGTCCAATCATAATTTTCACCACCTGTATAATGTATAAATACCACAATTAAGAGGAACAAGTTCTCAATAAGCCACAAGTCTCAAATTTCATCAATTTTCCTATTATACCATGCTTCATGGCATAAATAATACCATATGACTTCGCAATCTCAATTTATATCATAAATATCTAAAAAAAGTGTCCCAAATGCCAATAAGTACTCTCAATCACAATTATGACAAGATATTATGAGTTACCAACAATTATCACCACACAAGTCAATTTCCCCCATGAAACGATTCAATCTCACGGCTTATCACATAAACAAACTCAATAACCTGAACTCAATCCCAAGAAGGATAAGCTAAACCTACCTCAAAGGCCAAATCACACATGAACTAGCCAACCAGATGAATGAATCCAAAAAACCTACTCCAAAATTGTCACGACCCAAAATTGGGTGTGATGACACTCACCTAACCCACCTAGGTGAGTCAACCCAAAACCTGAACAACTCAAATAATAACAAAAATTAAAGATAAAATAGTCTAGAATAATATATAGATATAGGAAAATGAAACTACAATCATCCCAGAACTAGTGTCATATGCACAGGCCTCTAATAATAAGAATACTCAAGTGATAATATAAATCTCAATGTCTAGTCCTTAAATAGAACGTAACATAAAACAGAATCCTTGGAGGTCTACCGAAGAGGCAAACAACTACCTCTCAATGGATTCAAAGGCTCTACCCTAAACTGGAAAATCTAACAAGATGGATGGGGCTCACAACCTATAAAAATGTAGCAAGGGATGAACACCAAATAACACGGTACTTAGAAAATGGAAACTAACCTAAAGTAAAGAAATGAAGAACACAAGTACTCTGATCCGCCCAACCACATACCGCCGAACTACACACCTGCACTAATAAAAGTCACAGGACAACAACAATACATTCACCAATGCATATCATAGTATAATATCTCAGGTTATGCAACTAATTTCTAGAGTAAAGTATTACAATAGTTCAGTAATATCGTAAGCATTCACAATATCCACATAATTGAGTCTTCACATTATCAAAGGCTCAAGTTATCAACATATATCACACTATTTTCATAATTTTCAGTTTTTGCACATAAAAAGTTCAAGGCATTCTATCCATCAAACATAGGACATATAACAACTTCAAGAAAGAATGCTATAAAATAGAATGAATGCTATGAAATGTAAACAATGAGATGCAATGTCAAGTAATCATAATGCATGTTTGTCCTATGATACATATCCACTGATCATGTCATATGGAACATGTTGGGGCCACACATGAACCATGTACTTGCCAGAACCATTTTCTTTCAGTATTTATTTTCTTATCTAGCCAAAATTATTTTCCTTTGGATTTTCATTTTTTCTTTCTTTTCCTAGCCAAAATCATTTTCCTTCGGCTTTTCATCATCGATGGAACATTAGGCAAATACATATCATCATAACATGATAATCACTTTCATTTGTATAAGATTATGCAAGATGTCCATCTGTAACATTAATTTAATAATCGATATTGGATAGTTCACAAGTTCATAAGTATTCACGATTCTACCATTATTTCACAATACAATCTCAATATAATTATAATCTCAATCACAATATAGCCCCAAGATTAGCATAATTTTGATAACAATACCAGAGAATCCATAATTATTTCACAAGTCAAGGATTCATAACATTTACAATTATCCAACTTGAAATCCCATGATCAAAGCCTACGATGGTATGGTTCTAGCCCATTTCATGCCGCAAATCACCCAAACACATTCACATAGGATAAAACAAGGTTCAATCATAGTTAAAAAAAGTTAGAAGTTTACTTGCTTTAGTAGAAGTCTCAAATCAAGTCAAATCCATGACGTTTTTCCTTCTATGATAGTCCAAATTACCACAGTCTAGTCAAATATAGCATCACAATCACATTACTAAACTATTGACACTAAAATCAAGCAATTCAGATAAAAAGGACAAAATGGTAAAAAATTCCATGCCAAAAAAGGTATTTGGAATCTAAAAATTAATATATGAAAATATTTTTCGAGTAATAAAAATTTTAACCGTGAAAATTATTTCAAAAACAGAGTTAAAATGAGGTCACAATCACCAATTTAGTATTAGAATCAAAGTCCGAGAAATTCTAAATTTCTTCAATCAAAAACCCTAATTTCTAAGTTAAATTTATAAAATTAATCAATGATAAATTAAAAAATAGGTTAGAAATTAATTACCCAATAGTCTTTCCTTGAAAAACCTTAAAGATTCTCTCAAGAATCGAGCTTGAAATGTTGAAAATGGTGAAAAATGGCAAGACCCATCATTTTAAAATATCATACTATTTCGGGTATTTTGTATTCTGTGAACGCGGAGAATTTCTGGCAAACACGAAGTCCAGCCATCCATAACACTCCGCGAACGTGGAGGTCACACATTGTCTACCCCACAAACGTGGAGTCATCCTCGATGAACGCGATGGTCTATGGGACTTGGCCTCCACGAACGCGGAGGTGTTACTCTAGATCTCAGATAGCTACTAAGCACACAACATAAAAATTCACAGAATGGACCCTCGGGATTCGTTCAGAATCACGTGAGCATAAACTGAACATACAACCCTACTGTAAACGATGTTCCAGACTCAATGGAATTGTTAGAATTTAATTTTGGAGTCTCCTCGATTCGGCACATGAAAAAGCTCGTTAAAACTAATTAAAGACTCAAATATCAAAACTGTCCTTGGAAACTCTAAAAATCACCACGAGATCATTTCTGGCGTTAGTTTCACAGCCCAGAACCACTGAAGCTGTTGGAATATCGATTCGAGCTTTTGAACTCCTAATGTTGACTAAAGTAAAACTATGATCCAAAATCAATGGAAAATGCAACTTTGGATCCAAAATCTCCGTTTAACTCCAAATTCAATTTCGTAAGTTCTCCTAGACTAGATTCTACATTTTGGAGTTGATGGAATCAACAGAATTGTATTTTCACGCCATAGGACCTTTACCGAAGCTATCTTCTTAGTCCTCCTTAACCTCCTCACCTGCTTGTCCAAAATGGCCACCGGTTGTTCCTCTTAATTCAAATCTAGGCTCAACTCAACTGAATCCACGGAAATCACATGAGACTCGTTCAGAATATAACGCCGCAACATATAGACATGGAGCACAGGATGGACTGAAGATAGGTTGGGTGGCAAAGAAAGCATGTAAGCCACCTCTCCCACTCTATCTAGAATCTCAAAAGGGCCAATAAACCTCGGGCTGAGCTTGCCTTTCTTCCTAAATCTCATAACACCCTTCAAGGGTGAGACCTTTAACCATACTCTTGTCACCAACTATTAATACCAAAGGCCGAACTCGTCTATCCCCATAAATATTTTGGCAACTCTGAGTTGTCACCAACATCCTCGAATCAACTACACCCGCCCTAGGTCATCTCTCAACATATCTATGCCCAAGCGCTCCACCGCTAGTGAGTCAAACCACCCGATAGGCGGTCTACACCTTTGACCATACAAAGCCTCAAAGAGCACCATCTAAATGCTTGAATGATAACTGTTGTTATATGCAAACTCCGCCAAAGATAAGTCCTGATTCCATCTGGCACCAAAATTAATGACACATGCCCAAAGTATATCCTCTAATACCTATATGGTCCTCTTGGACTGCCCATTGATCTGAAGATGAAAAGCTATACTCATATCCAAATGGGTACCCAAACCATATTGTAATGCCCTCCAAAAATATGATGTAAATAATGAACCACGATCAGCCTTATAATCTGACTAATGTAGAGTTGAGTGAACCTCTCAATTGTATACTTCACCTTAATCGGGATGAAATATGCGAACTTAGTCAATCCATCCACCACCACCCATATAGAGCTAAAATCACCAAATATAGAAGGCAACCCCACTACAAAACCCATGGCAATACACTACCACTTCCAATCGGGAGTGGACATTCTTTACAACTCCTCACCCAGTCTTAAATGGTCACTTTTGACCTGTTGGCAAGTCAAGCACCTAGCCATAAACTCCAATATATCCTTCTTTATTCCACACCACTAGTAATGCTGGCTCAAGTCATGATACATCTTTGTTGTCCCTAGATGAATGAAATATCTAGTACAATTCATGTGTTGTCGATACACAACACTTTTGATGCTTAAAACATAGAATTTTGTGTGTTCTCAAAGCGATGTTAGTAGATTTGATGTGTTTTTATGTTTGTTTTGCAAGATTACAGGGTTGGTATGATTTCTGGGCCAAGTGTGCTGAAATTATTGATTTTGAGGATTCATGAAACAATTTATGGGTTAGGAAGATTCCACAGGACATAAAAGGGTGATTTTCTGGATATAACTCTACGAGCATGCAAACGAGCCGTAAAACTATCCATGAGTCATAGAGTTGAGGTCGTACCCTAAGAATTAGAAAGTCGAGAATTGTTGATAAGTCATCAGACAAAACCCTCTACGGGCCATAGAATCTTATACGCCCTATAGATTGGTCCCGTAAAAGCCAACCCCAGTTCTAAAAATGAAATTCACGAAACCCCAACTACGGGTCATGGAATATTATACGACCCATAGAAGTGACCCGTAGAGCCAGCCGACCCAGTTTTTCTAATTTGTTTTGATTTTGTATTTTGAACATTATAAATAGGTTTTAGGTTATTTTCGTAAAGTTGGAGAGGAGTTCTAGTAGTTTACAAATTTCTATATATTTAGATAGAGAAACATAATCTTTTGTGTTCCTGATTCGTACTTGGGATTTCTATTAAAAAGTTAGATTTCTTGTTCCTAAATTCATTCGTGTAAGTGCTTAATTATGTTATTCTATATTATGATTCTTGCATCTACACTGATCATGAGTAGCTAAATCCACAACTACGGTTGTGGGAACCATGAAGAACTAACAAGGTAAAACCAAATAACTCATAATTCTTGGAAGGTGTGTATGAAAGTATTAATTACTTCTCTTCATTTTAAAAGCTTTTTAATGGTGACCAACATTAAAACTCACCTAGTGTTACTTATTAGATCAAGGTAGTAATGAATAGGAAAAGATAATAATTAATAGGATTCGATTAAGGTATTCTCATCTAATAAACAAAATTGGATCAAGGGGAGGTTGTACTCGGATAATAGATAAGGGTTAGTAGTGTCATATTGCGCAGATGGATCAAATCCCATAGTGAAATTTATCTCTCAATTACAATTATCTAGTAATACTGAGTTAGAAAATCATGGGGAACACATCACCCTAGTTAGCTCTTTTACTGATTTCACAACACTTGCACTAGTCTAGGTTTATTTTGCTTACAATTATAATTCCCTCTTCAGGAGATAAGTAGGTTAATCACCTCACTTTGTTTTGAATTATCTTGGAGTCTACCATATTCTCTGTGGGATTCGACCCTAACTTTGGTTAGGTTATTTACTTGACAGTGATGACTTTAACCTTTGAAAAGAGGTATAGCTTGGGCAACATCAACAACGAGCCTCCTCAAGTATCAATCTGATCAAATCTCCCACCTTGGGCACACAAATGTGACTCCCAATCCTCAAAACACCATCCGAATCAAGTACCCTTTCTCTAGCTTCACACCTAGCCACCTTGTCCCGAATGATACACAATTTTTCATCTTCAAACTGTTTCTCACGAATATGATCCATCAAAGATGAGTGGACCTCAATGAAAGCAAACACTCCAAACTAATTTAAAATATGTAATATCACCAACCTATTGGCTAATCTCTAAATATCTCTAGCCAAAGATTGCTCCTTAACTCGAATAATCGCTAGACTCTTTATGTTAGAAGCCTTACTACTTAAAGCACCAACCATCACATTAGCCTTCTCGGGATGATAGGGAATAGTTAAGTCATAGTCCTTTAGCAGCTTAATTTATCTCCTCTACCTCAAATTTAAATCTCGCTAGCTAAAAATATACTGTAAGTTGCGATGGTCAGTGATGATCTCACAATAAATTCTATATAGATAGTGACACCATAACTTCAATGCAAACACAACCGCAACCAACTCCAAATTATGAGTGGCATAATTCTTCTCATGAACCTTCAATTGCCTCAAAACATGAGCAATAACTTTCCCTTTCTACATCAACACACCACCTAAGCCCACTCCTGAAGCGTCAATATAAATAATGAAATCAACACCCTCCTACAGTAATATCACGATAGAAGCACTAGTCAACAATAACTTAAGCTTTTCGAAGCTCTCTTCACACTCATCGTACCAGTGAAATATAATATTCTTATAGGTGAGCCTAGACAAGGGAGTTGTAATAGTAGAGAAATCCTACACAAAATGATGATAATAACCAGCCAAACCCATAAAACTATGAATCTCTATAGTTGAGGTAGGCCTAGTGCAATCCCAAACAACCATAATCTTGGCTAGATCAACCCGGATTCCCTCCTTTGACACCACATGTCCCAAGAATGCCACGGAGCTTAACCGAAACTCCTATGGAGAATTTAGCATAAAGTTTCTCCTCTCTAAGCATTCGGAGCACAATCCTCAAATGTGTCACATGATCCTCCTCGGTCTTGGAATAGACCAAGATGTCATTAATGAATACTATAACAAATGAATTCAGATATGGCCGGAATACCCCGTTCATCAACTCCATGAATGGAGCAAGGGCGTTAGTCAAACCAAAGGACATAACAAGAAACTCATAATAGCCATACTTGGTCTGAAAAGTTGTCTTAGGAATATCAGAATGTCGAATTCGAAGCTGATGGTATCCAAACCTCAAATCAATCTTAGAAAATAATGTAGTTCCCTAAAGCTGATTGAACAAATCATCAATATGAGAAAGTGGGTATTTATTCTTGACAGTCACCTTGTTCAACTACTGATAATCAATACACATTCTCATGGATCCATCATTCTTCTTTACAAACAATATCGGAACATCCAAAGGTGAAACACTGGGGCGAATAAATCCCTTTCTCAAGAGATCTTGGAGCTGCTCTTTTAGCCCCTTCAATTTAGTTGGAGCCATACGATAGGGAGTGATAGAAATGGGCTTGGTGCATAGATCAAAGTCTATAGCAAAATCAATATCCCTGTCAGGAGGAACTCCTGGTAGATTAGTAGGAAACACATACAAAAACTTAAAAACCACTGAAATAGAATCCATGAAAGGTGACTCAACATCAACATTACGAATAAAAGCTAAATAAGCTAAACACCCTCTATCAATTAACTTTTAGGCCCGAATATGTGATATAACCTTACTAGGGTAAAAATCCTTTAAACCTATCTACTCTATCCTCGATCTACCTGATATGGCTAGGGTCACGGTCTTGTCATAATAGTCAAGAATAGAACGATACACAGATAGTCAATCCATACCTAGAATAACATCAAAATTTACCACATCTAAGATGATCATATCCACCCAAGTCTCATAGCCCGCCAAAGTCACAAGACAGGATCGGTACACCCAATCCACTACTAAGGGCTCACCTACTGGGATCAAAACATGAACATGCACAGACATGATATCGCAGGCAAATCAAACCCCAAGGAGAAATATACAAAAACATAAGAATAAGTGGAGCAAGGATCAAATAACACATATGCAGGGTGATGGCAAACCAGAACAATACATGTGATCATAACATCAGAGGCCTCAGCCTCAGGTCTACCTGGGAAAGCAAAACAATGGCCTCCCCATCCCTCACTAGTAGAACCCCTATACCACCAAAATATGTGGAGGAATCACCTGCTCCTCTACCTCCAATGCGTCCACCTCTGTCGGCCTGCCCTCTACCCCCACGTCTAGTCTACGGGACTGTACCTCTAGCTGATGGTGCTGGATCTCTGACCGATGCTACAGAGTAAGAACGGTGAGGCCCAGAATGAGTATGCATAGTACACTGTCAAACCATATGATCTATAGATTAGCAGCCATAACATGATCTAGGGGTGGACGAATGCTGCGAAGGAACGGGAGGAATATTGTAACTATTCCAGCCCGTAGGCCTCTGCTAGAAACTGGTGGAACTATGGCCAAAACTAAAAGAATCACAAGGGTCTTTCCCTCTCTCTGATGCTGGTAAAGTTACATGAACCCCGCAGTGCTGGAATGAACCACCTCCCTTGGTTATACCTCTTCCTCCAAATAAGGCACCTGAGAATTGTCCAAATGTACAGATCCTTTAGGGATCCCCAAACTCCTCTCTCTACATGATCTCTGCCTCCTTGTATTCACTAACCACTAACTAAAAAGATGCCCCATCTCTAGTACCCAAAACATGGATTGTCTGATAGAGTAAGCCAACCCTCTCACAAATCGACAAACTCTCTCTGCCTCTAAAGGAATAATAGTTGTAGCATGTCGAGCTAGCTAACAGAAATGGACCTCATACTCTGAAAATATTATAGTGCCTTGTCTCAAACTATTGGACCTCAGAAGACTTTTCTCCCGGACACTCCAAGGAACGAAGCTATCATAGAAGGCACTGAAAAATGTCTCCCAAGTCATTAGAGGAGACCTAAATGGAAATTACCCAAAATAGGTCCTCCATCATTTTGTTGCTGGACCACGGAGCTAGAGGATAACATATTATACACCATAGGTCTCTTCCAACCCTAAAGTATCAAGTAGCTCCCTATAAGTAATCAAAAACTCATGCGCGTCCTCGCTCTTTCAACCCAAAAACTAAGGTGGCTCCATCTTTCTGAACCTCTCATATCTACACTGCTCCTCATCAGTAAAGACAGTTGTTGGTGGGATCTTAATAATAGGTGGTTCTAGTGGTTGCTCCACCTGTACTTGGGCCTCAAAGGCTTGCTACTGATTTAGAGGCTGAACTTTGACCCGTGTTTTACCTAATGTATCAGTTGGGCTACCTGCCTTCCTTATGGTCTCAATCACACTCAAAACTCTCAAAAAGAGTATCCTGTAGTAGTGGTGTTGCAGCATACTTAGGAGGACCTTGCTCCTCTCTAGGCTCCATAGCTAGCCCAAGGTAGATACCCAACTCATAATCTCTGGTCAGTGCTGCTCCATGGCCTCGACCTCTACGTTGACTATAACTCAGCCCCTACCCCTAGTTGGGGTCTCAATAATAATCTCTAGGTCTTCTTCCCATCGTCTAATAGTCGTTGTAGCTTTAGTCCTCGCCATTTGTCAAAAGGACGGACAACCACTCAACACTTAAACAAATTTCACACATGAATTGATTAGAAAGAAGCAAAGGAGAATTAACTAATTGTATTCATAGCCTCTGGGACCTATGAACCTGGGGCTCTGATACCAAATTTTCACGACCCAAAAATGGGCATGATTGTCATGCCCAAAATCCCATTAAGACGGACTGGCACCAATTGCCGACCAGGCTCGGGAGAATCAACCTATAATCACGTTGTCTATGAACATTATAAGGTATTTCCACACTCAACATGCCTTTAGGAAAATAGAAAGTAATAACAAGCCAAAAGAAAA
>JBCEWC010014562.1:0-14287 GCA_038996855.1 Solanum aculeatissimum
TATGTTCCACTTGATCTATGGATATGTTCTCATGTTATGATTTTGGCTTATATTATCATGTTAAGGTTATGAGTTGAATGTTAAGTATGATGTATAATTATGTGCTATGTGCAAGCATGTTCCTCCCATTCCTGAATTTGCCCCCATTGCTTGAGTCACAAGCCCCTAAACCCTTAGAGCTTATGTGCTACATGCTTAGCTTCCACATTTCCGAATCGATGATGAGTGTAATGATGCTATTATGGCTTGATCGAGGGTCTTCGGGTCCTTTTTCGCCATGTTACATCTAGGCCCCCTATCCGGGTCGTGACATAACTCTTCACGTAGGGTTCGATTCATTTCCTTTCTAAAAGCCTAAAAAATGATTTCCAAAACGTGTATCTACCACTTAGTAAGGGTCAAAGGTGTCTCTTCCAAAGTGTCTTCTCTTGAGTTGGTCCCTGTTGCAAATGAGTTCCCTGATGTCTTTCTGGATGAGTTACTGGGTGTTCCTCCCGAAAGGGAAATAGACTCTAGCATAGATCTCTTGCCTGGTACTCAACCCATCTTAATCCCTCCATATAGAATGACTCCCATAAAGTTGTAGGAGTTGAAAGAACAATTGTAGGATTCATTGGAGAAGGATTTTATTAGGCTTAGTCGATCTCCATGGGATGCTCTGGTATTGTTTGTCAGAAAGAAGGATAGGTCACTCCGTATATGTATCGATTATCGATTACTTATTAAGGTTATCATTAAGAACAAGTATCCCCTTTTAAGGAAAAATGATTTATTTGATCAGTTGCAAGGGGATACACACTTTTCCAAAGTTAACTTGAGATCCGAGTATCACTAATTGAGGGTGAGGGAAAGTGATATTCCTATGAAGATATTCCGAACTAGGTATGGCGACTTTGAGTTCCTGGTGATGTCATTTGTCCTCACTAATTCTCTGATGATCTTTATGGACCTCATGAATAGGGTGTTCAAGCCCTACCTTTATATGTTCGTTATGGTATTTATTGATGACATCCTTATCTACTCTCGAGGTGAGCAAGAGTATACAGAACACTTGAGGGTAGTATTACAAACCCTGAGGGAGAAGAATCATTATGCAAAGTTTGATAAATTTGAGTTTTTACTAGATGAGATTTCCTTCCTTGGGCATGTGGTATCGCATGATGGCATAAAGGTTTATCCTAACAAGACTGAAGCAGTGACAAATTTTCCAAGGCCATTGACTCCTACCGACATAAGGAGTTTCTTGGGCCTAGCTGGTTATTATAGAAGGTTTGTGTAAGGTTTCTCTTCCATTTCATCTCCACTCACTAAGTTGACCCAAAAGAAAGCTAAGTTTGTGTGGATGGACGAGTATGAGAGGAGTTTCCAAACATTGAAGGATAGGTTGACTTCGGCTCCAATATTGACATTGCTGGAAGGTAATGATGTGTTCATCATGTACTGTGATGCATCTAGAATTGGGTTGGGTTATGTGCTAATGCAGAATGGCAGGGTTATTGCTTATGCTTCGAGGTAGTTAAAAGTACATGAGAAGAATTCCTGACTTATGATCTTGAGCTTGCAGTAGTGGTGTTTGCCTTAAAGATTTGGAGAAATTACTTGTCTAGATTTCATTTGGATGTTTTCACCGACCACAAAAGTCTCCAAGATGTGTTCACCTAGATGGATCTTAATTTGAGGCAAAGGAGATGGTTGGAGTTACTCAAAGATTATGACATGAGTGTAAAATATCATCTCAAAAAAGCCAATGAGGTAGCTGATGCCCTTTGTAGAGTTTTCATATAAAATGTGTCTCACATTGAAGATGATGGAAAAAAGGGAGTTGGCGAAAGATGTTCTTAGATTGGCTAGATTGGGAGAGAAATTGAGTGAGACCAAAAATTGTTGTACAATGGTTCTTCATGGGTCTGCATCATCTTTGGTTGACGAGGTTAAGGCTAAGTAAGACCATGATCCCCCCTTGGTTGGGGTGAAAACCTTAGTGAAAGATGCAGAGGTAGAAGTCTTCTCACAAGGGGATGATAATGCACTCCGGTATCAATGGTGGTTATGTGTGCCCAATGATGGTGGATTGAAAAGGTTGATCATGCAAAAATCCCATAACTCTTCATATTCCATCCACCCTAGCACTACAAAGATTTATAGAGACTTGAGAGAGATTTATTTGTGGACTAGGATGAAGAAGGACATTTCCCAATTCGTATCTGAATGTGCTATTTGCAAACAAGTCAAGGTTGAACATCAAAGGCCGGTTCGCATAGCTCAAGACATTGATATTCCTACTGGGAAGTGGGAAGAGATAAACAAGGACTTTGTAGTTGTGTTTCCAAAGATCAAAAATCAAATTTACTCTATATGGGTAATAGTAAATCATATGAAAAAGTCAGCTCACTTCTTACTGGTCAAGAATATATTCAGTGTCAAAGATTATGCTCACTTGTATATCCAAGAGTTGGTGAGGTTTCATGAGATTCCATTGTCTATCATATCAAATCATGGATTTCTATTCACTTATAACTTTTGGAAGTCTTTTCAAAAGGGACTTGGCACTAGAGTAAAGTTGAGTATTACTTTTTATCCCCAAACTGACGGGTAAGCCAAAAGGACTATTCACACATTGGACGATAATTTAAGGGTTTGTGTGTTAGAGTTTAAGGGAAGTTGGGATGAACATTTTCCACTTATCAAGTTTGCCTACAATATTATCTTCCATTCAAGTATCGGGATGGCACCTTTCGAGGCATTGTATGGTATATGGTGTAGATCGTCCATCAAGTGGTTTGAAGTCAGTGAGGTGGTATTAATAGGACCAGATTTGGTGATGAATGCTATGGAGAAAACTAAAAGCATAAAGGAGTTGCAAATGACCCAAAGTCACCAAAAGTTGTATTCTGATGTGAGAAGAAGGGAACTTGAGTTCTAAGTTAGTGATTGGGTCTACTTGAAGGTATCTTTGATGAAAGGTGTGATCCAATTCGACAAGAAAGGAAAATTGAGCCCATATTATATAGGGTCGTCTAAAGTGGTGAGAAGAGTGGGAAAAATAGTCTACGAGTTAGATTTTTCTAATGAGATGCATTGTATTCATCCGGTTTTCCATGTGTCAATGTTGAGGAAATTCATGGGTGATCCAAGTAAAAAAGCTAAGGAACAAGGAAGTTGCATCCGTCAAAGTGCTTTGGAGAAATCAACAAGTTGAGGGTCCTATATAAGAAGAAGAAGCATATATGATGAAGCCTTACCCGTATCCATTCCACTCAACTCAAGCCTAAGGTACTAAGAAATTCTTCCAAAAACCTCTACATCCATGCATTTTAGTTTTTCATGATGTATGCATTTATTTTGATGGTTATGAATTGTTTTAAGATGTGTTTAAGTTGTGGAATCTGAAAATTTTATGAAATCATGTTAAACTTGCATTTTTGCATGCATACTAGGTTGTTAGCTACTGGTTTATACCTTAGATCTTGCCTTTAAGTACATTCAGGGATGAATATTCCCAAGGGGGAGATAATGAAATGACTCCTAGTTCATGATCATTGAGTGCAGAAAAGTTGTGTAGAAAATAACCTAAAGTTTGGTTCACGAGGGGCACTTACAATCCATAACTGCATATACGTCCGTATGGTATGTCCGTAGATATGAACTTTAGGAAAGAGAAAAAAAATTCAAGTGTGGGGTAACCCACGGACCAATTGACAGCTCGTAGGATAACCTATGGTCTGTATATGGTTTCATGCGTGGGACCTCAAACATGAAGGAAATTTGGAATTTGCTGGAAGGTGACTTACGAGTTATCAGACGACCACATGAGTAAGGTACAACCCATAACAAGTGTTCATGGTTTTGATTCCAGCAAAGTCAGTTTTTAGGAGATTTCAGATGTGGTATCATACGAAGGGACTTATGGCTCGTGGACTGACTTACAACCCATAATCGGGGTTCGGTAGGTCGGAATCGACAATTTTAATTCGGAATAATTTTTTCATTTCTGTTTTCACTATTCCTAAACTACATCATTTTGGAAAAAAAAAAATGGGGACTCTATATCGGCCTTTATGCCTTAATTCCCTCATTCCATCTCTCATTCTCCACTCTCTAAATTTCTAAGGCAAGAAAGGCTCTCAAGAACAAGGCTAAGGTTCCCAAGATTTCTTCCTCAATCCTACAAGTTTGTTTCTCTCTAGTTCTCCTAAGGTATGCGAGTTCATTTATAGGTATTCTTCCACCCATAAAGTTCCTTTTTAAGTCTTTTACCTATTCTTTAAGTTCCTTTAAGATATTATGCATGATTATGTAAATTTCATGATGATTTAAGTTATTAAATGGTATTCATGATATCCTATAATTATTTTACTAAGTATATATTCATGTTTGAGTTGTTGAGAATGACCCCATATTGGGTTTTGATGGTAATAAAGTGTGGGCATTTTTGATTGTTCTTTGAAAGATAAATTTTCTTAAGTCTTATGTAATTTATGATTGTTCCATTATAAGAGCCAATACCATCTAGTTTTCAAGTAAAGCTATGCATGATTTAAGATGATGATTAGGGAATTAAAGATAAATTTTAAAGTTAAGTTTGTCAAATATATAACCATGATACCAATTGCCCTAAAGATGTTTAAGAAAAGTCCCCAAGATGAAAGGATAATACTCACTTGGTGGTTCCTATGTTCAAGCTACTCTTATGATTCTAAGTTTTTTTTAAGATTCCGTAGGATTACTTAGCATCGAATGTGACATTGAGGTCGGGTTCAGTAAGGGAACCTTAGAAGCAACCATTTGTCGCATTAACTATGTGCCACCATAGGAGCCCTTGTAGGCTAGGCTAGTGGATCTACCTCGGCCAATTATGCTATTATGATGCATTCTATGTTGGCAGAGTTCAACCTGATAAGTGGTCTCCCCGTGCCAACGTAGGGGGTTATGTTGGATTCCATGTAGTAGCTCACATTGTCTTATATGTCAGTTAAGGTCCATTCCCACAAGTATATGATTCTATGATGTGATCTCATTACTTATTTCCTCTCATGCATTTATTCTCATTCATATTGAGCCATGTCCTTATTTCATGTATAAGTTTGCATTGATCTTATTTACTATGTATACGTTATATTTATGAATGATAGTATTACAATTTCATGCATTGCATTGCATCTCAAATAGATAGTACATTCCAAAAGTACTAAGACATATTTTGCAACCATGATTTAACTATGTAGGGACAGACACTCCTCACCAAACTCGTGGCTAGTATTCAACGTTCAAGACTAGCTTTGTTATTCGTGGTGAGCTCATTTGTAACGACCCAACAATTTTTGAACTTCTTAATGGTTGGTCTTGGATAGTTTTGAACTGTTCATGGTTGAATTTTTGTAGCCACGGGTTGAGTTTAAGTGTCTGAATTCAAAACGGACCTTTTGGTAGCCTAGAGAGGCTGTTTGGGCAGTGTATTTTGAGGAATCATAACTTTTGGTACGGGATGATCTATGTGGGATACTACATATCAAACGGAATCTCTTTGAGTTATCTTCGCAATGCAACTGGTTTCACTCAATTCAGAGTTCGCATGAGAAAGTTATGGCCAAAATAGTGAGACTGTCCGTAATTGGAAGGACGCTGGAAATGAGGTTCTGGAAATGGGCTTAGGATTGGACCACGGACCGTGGACTGGGACCGTTTGGTAGTCCACGGTCCGTGTGGGTGTCCGTGGAGGGTTCTAGTGAGCTCCCAGGGGTTGGGGGCCAAGGATTGAACCAAGGTAAGCCTCACGGACCACCCCACGGTCCGTGAGCCACCTCACGGCCCGTGAGGTGAGGCAGTGTGTGGCCAACATCTGGGGGCTGGACTCCAGGCCAAGTGTGGCTCCACGGACTAGTACATGGTCCGTGTGAAGACACACGGTCCATGACGTCCCTCCATGAAATGTTCCAAAAAGTCTCCCGAGCATTCGAGACGAAGTCGTGGCCAAGTGAGGCCACACGGTCAGTTGTACGGTCTGTGTGCCAGTGGATGGGTACTGTAGCCCTTCTGTGTGGCACTGTGTTTCAGGGGTTAGTCCATTTCATTAATGGTAATTTCGTAATTTGGCGTAATTCTAAGACTCTTTTAACTTCACTAAAGTCTCCTAAACCCCTAAATTCAAACCCTAATCCTATTTCACTCATCAAAACACTCTTGAATGCTCTCTAAATTTTCTTGAATTCTCTTGACCTCCATTGTTGAAAGCTTAAACAAAGTTGTGGAAGATCACCTTTCTTGTTTAATTCTTCAATTCTCTTGCTTAAATTCAATGTATGTGGGTTTTATTCATGAATTTCCTTTCATCCATGAAGACCCAACAACCCTACCCTTTAATTTATGATTTTAAGTTTCTTTAAGTTATGTTCTCTTTAAATTTTGAAGTATTTAGTTGATTGGGATTATGTACTGTAGAAATTAGGTGATTTAATGGTGATTTGAGGTTTAATTTTCTGAATGTTCATGGAAATTCTTGAAGGATCAATGTGCATGTCCCTTTTTGATTTAATTATGCATGGGTAAATTACATTATGCTTTAAATATGAAATTTCTCATGATTTACGTTGAAATACCATTTGAATGGTGAATTAAAGTTTGAATTCCATTACCCATGCACTTGTTCCTCATTCATGGCATATGCATTGAACTATGTAGATGGGAAACTCTTATTGCATTGATATGGGAAGATTATGAGAATGATTTTGAAAACTCTTATGGCCTTTGTCCTATGCATGAATAAGGTTTTGATCAATGGTTTTGGTTTTGACTAATGATGCATGATTTGAAAAGAATGTAAGTCTTTCGATTTGAAGTTGCATGTATATATATGTATTCTCGTGGGATGAGACTTAGTATCAAGGGATTGGAGTCAGGGTGGACTATCTCCAAGGGTCCATACTCCTTTCTGTCAAACCATGTGCCAACATGGGATTTCTCCCTAGATGGGAAGACTTGTTTGTTTCCCCTTGTTGAAGGGTGATTAGGGATCTACTTGGCAAGTTGTTCGGATCCGAGTAGTAGCTCGCTCGGGTCTCCTCCATTGTTGGTTGAGGTTACATCCCGCTATATTATGATCATAGGATTGCATCTCATGTGTCATGGCATAGCATATCATTATATTACTCCTTGGCTACGTGCATTCTTTTCGCATCACTTATCCCCTTGTCATGTTGTTTGGTCATACTATATTGTCATATGCATTGCATGCTCGCATACTTAGTACATATTATGTGCTAACCCCTACTTTTGTCTACATGTTCTAACCATGTAGGGACCGGAGATGACTTCTATATTCCACTGGACGACGTGTGATTTTCTTGAATACCTTTGCTAGTAGTGAGCCCTTTTGTTCAAGGGTAATAGCCACCTTCTATCTAGCTAGTATTGCTTTTACTTTTCTTAGTTAAGTATTGAGGATGAGCCTCAAACTATGTCGAGGCCCCGTTTTATCTATGTAGAGGCTTGTTGGACTAATTAAACTCTTGTACGTTGGTTTTGTAATTTTGTTGGATATTTTGACTATTGAAGATATTATGACTACGAGCCTTGATTATGGAAAATGATATTGATTATGCTTATGACTTGATGTTGGGATTGTGTGTTGATTATGTGCTTATATGGAAAGTCCCATAACCCCGGTGTGCCGCCATAACTTGAGTCCTACTTACCCGCTCCTTAGAGATAATTGCTATGTGTTATGTGAATCCATGCTTATCCCATTTCCGGAAACATCCCCATAGCTTGAGTCCAAAGCCCTGTTTCCCTTAGAGATTATGTGTTATGTGTTTACTTCCGCACTTCTGAATCGATGATGTGTATGATGATGCTATGATGGCTTGATTGAGGACTTTCGGGTTATCTTTCGCCATGTCACATCTAGGCCCCTTTCTGGGTTGTGACATCGTTGGTCGAGACTCTTCCACTTTTTCATCTATCATGTATCATTGTTTTATTTTGAGATGATGTATTTATGACCCTTTTGAGGCTTTTACATTCTATATTGTTTCATTTTGGATTCTTTTCTATTTGATGGAAATTGATCGTATCAGTTCCGTCTGTCTATGTAGTAGTTGGTGTGCCTATGAAAAAATAAATGTTAGTTTTTTCCACTATTTTTTAATGTTATGTCATTGCAAAAAAAAAGCCCCATAGCCCCTTTCCCTTAATTTGCTGCAAAAGCTTTTATTTTATACCTATGAATGCCTAATACTTGAGATGGCTTGGGTAAGGTGCTTTTGGGTATCTCATTCGCCGTGTGATGACTAGGCCCCTAGGTCGGGTCGTTATAGTTACACAGAAATCTATGTTCACCTCCCATTTTGGGAAGTCTCTACAACGTGGGTTGGGTACTTAATTGGATTTGAGTTGATTTTCCACCCTCATACAGATGGAAAATCCAAGCACACTATTCAGGCGTTAGAGGATATGCTTCAGGCTTGTGTGATAGATTTTTGGGCCTGATGGGATCAATACTTGCCTTTGGTAGAGTTTGCTTACAATAACATTTATCGTTCCAGCATTCAGATGGAACTATTTGAGGCTTTGTATGGCAGAAGGTGTAGATCACTCATTAGATGGTTTGACTCGGATTTGGCAGATGTGCTGAGTGTGGATCTACTCAGAGATGTCATAGACTGGGTCCGATTGATATAGAGTAGACTGTGGATAGCTCAGAGCCACCAGAAGAGTTATGTTGACCAGAGGACTAAGCCTTTTGAGTTCTTTGTTCAAAATAATGTTTGGCTGAAGATTTCACCCATGAAGGGTGCGATGAGATTTAGGAAGAAGGGAAAGCTCAACCCTAAATTTATTGGTCAATTTGAGATTTTGAGAAAAGTTGGTGAGATTGCCTATGAGTTACCATTCCCACTGAGACTATCAACAGTTCATCCTGTATTCCATGTCTCCATGCTCCATTGATACATTCCAGATGAGTCACATATGATCTCTTATAACTCAGTTGAGTTGGGTTCATACTTGTCATATAAGGAGGAACCGGTAGCTATATTGGATAGGTAGGTAAGGAGGTTGAGGACCAAGGACATACCTTCAGTAAAGGTTCGATGGAAGCACCGTCCTGTTGAGAAGGCTACTTGGGAGTTGGAGTCAGACATGTGGGCCAGATATCCCCACCTTTTTTAGGATTCAGGTACTCTTCTTTTCTTTATGTTTAAGTATTAACATTATTTTTAGTGAGGAATGATGTAATGCCCTTGTTGGTCATTTTTGAGTTTATCTGTGAAAATTTGCTATTTTCCCTTTTGTAAATTTGTTTGGACCTATTTGGAACTATCAGTGTTGTTGGAACTGGAATCTTGTGTTTTAAAAGTTGAAAAATATGAGTTTTGGCATTTTTGGAAGCTTAAGTTGTTGAAAAAGTGAGTTTTTATGCCATTCTGAGTTTTGGGTGTCAAATTGGAAATCTGTCGATTCTATTAGCTCTGAAATGTCAAATTTAGTCTAGAAGAAATTACAAAACTGAATTTAGAGTTAAAATAGAGATTTTGGACTCAAAGTTGCTTTTTCAGTTATTTTTGGAGCCAAAGTTTGACTTTGGTCAACATTCTGAGTTCGGAAGCTTGGATTGAAATTTCAAAAGTTCTAGTAGTTTCGAATGGTGAAACTAATGCTAGCAATGGTCTTGTTATAATATTTGTAGTTTTTGAGGGAAGTTTTGGTATTTTGAATTTTAAACTAGTTTTATCAAATTTTATCGGTAACTATGTCAAGGAGACCTCGTAATCAAATTCAAACATTTCCATTACGTCTGAAATGTCGTTTCTAGTAGGGTTATATATTTGGTTTGTGTGTATAGGGTTTTGGATGAGTTTCGAGAGGTTATGGTCATTTATAATGGATCCTTGCATAATCTAATGCAAAAAACTCTATCGATAGGAAGATTTTGAACTCGACTAAGTACTAGAGGTCTCTAATGAACCTAATCCACTTCTAATATTCTTCACACACATAGGAAAGAGACTTAAAATATTGGTACATGTAAGACATCACTAGGTTCAAGGCTATATACTCACGATGAAACTTTTTTAATCGTATGAATAGAGTTAGGGGGTATTATATGTTGCAAGTTTTAATATCCCTTGTTGATCAATCCCACATACCTTGGATTAATCACTTAGAACAAAGAGAATTTGAAGAAGAATAGAATTTCCCCCTTGATTCCCAAGCTAGTCTTTAATGGAGATGGAGAGAAATTGAGATTAATTGAAGAAATTGAATTGAATAGGAGTGAATAGGTTAAATCAGGGGTTTTAGGATAGTTTAAAAGGGTTAAAATGGCCCTAGGATTAATTAAAATTACAATTAAACCATTAATGAAACGAGGAAGAAAACTGAAAAGAGTCATTGACGATGTGTACTACACGGACGTGTAGTGACTCACGGTCTGTGAGCCTTGTCGTGAAGCCACTCATGGAACAACAAATCCCTGGGTAGCTCACCGGAACTCCACACGGACTAGACTCACGAGCCGTGAGGCTTCACACGGATCATGAGCTGATCCGTGGAGTCTCCCTTGGCTCTGGGCCTCGGTACAAATCCTTGGTAACTCGCTGGAACTCCGCACAGAAGAGGCTCACGAACCGTGAGGCTTCACACGGACCGTGAGCCAGTCCGTGGAGCCTTACTTGGCTCGGAGTCTCGATCTAGATTCTTGGCTGTCCACTGGAACTCCATACGGACCGGGCTCATGGGTCTTGAGCCTTCACACGGCCCGTGAACCCTCCCGTGGGTCAAAGCCTTACCCAAAATCTTTTTTCTCTTTTCCAGAATATTTCCCTGCATAGGAAGTCCTACTGAGAATGCCACAACTTCCACATCTGAACTCGAAATCAAGTGAAACCAAGTGCGTTGGGAAGATAACTCAAAGATCTTCAATTTTATAGGTAATCACCCACACAGTTCATCCCATACCAAGAGATATGGATATTTAAATGCAGTACTTCCACAAGACATCAAGAAAAACTTAACCAACACGATTTCTTCCAAGACAGTCATGCAAGAGAGACTGGGGAAATTCATAACATAACCAAGACAACCTTAAATCAGCCCTCAACAAGTAACACAAGATTTAGAAACTTTTGGGTTGTTACATCATCTCCCCCTTGGGAACATTTGTCCTCGAATGGACTAGAACAAGGCTTGAAGAACAAGAAATATTTTGACAGAAAACATAATGTATAATTCATCATTTCAAAAGCCATTTAAAACTCATGTCAAAATATTATTCAAATCACTTTCGTACACATGTATGCATGTAATGTCATGAACTCAAGAAAACAACGAATTTGAACCATTCAGAAGAGGATAAAACCTAGTACCTTAGGCTTGAGTAGATTGGAATAGATGGGGGTATCGCTTCATCATGTCCAAATCCGCCTCCGATGTAGCACTCTCCATATGTTGATTTCTCCAAAGCACTTTAACCGAAGCTACTTCCTTGTTCTGAAGCCATTTTACCTGCCTATCAAAAATCTCGATTGGTACTTCTTCGTAAGTCATGTTTTCCTCAACCACGACACCTTCCAAAGGTACAATTGCCTTAGGGTCACCAACAAACTTCCTCAACATCAAAACATGGAACACTGGATGAATAGAGCTCATATCTAAAGGAAAATCTAATCTATAAGCCACATTGTGAACCCGTTCAACAATCTCATATGGTCTGACATACCGAGGACACAACTAGCCCTTTTTGCCAAAATGCATGATGCCCTTCATAGGTGATACCTTTACATAAACCCAATAACCCACATAAAATTCAAGGTCTCTCCTCCTAACATCCGAATAGGACTTTTCGTGACTTTGATCCGTCCTCAACCTCTCCCTAATCGACTTCACCTTCTCTATAGCTTCAACAACCAAGTCAGGGCCTAACAATGCCATCTCACCTAACTTGAACTATCCCACCAGGGACCTACATCTCCTACCATACAAAGCTTCAAATGGAGCCATGCCAATACTAGCATGGAAACTATTGTTGTAGGCTAACTCAATGAGTGGTAGGTGATCATCCCAATTTCCCTTGAAATCCAACACACAAGCCCTTAACATATCCTTCAAAGTTTGAATTATCCTCTCGGCTTGCCCATCGGTTTGAGGATGAAATGTCGTGCTTAATTTATTTCTAGTGTCAAGCCCCTTTTGAAATGATCTCCAAAAGTGAGTAGTAAATTTGGTACGACAATCTGATATGATAGACCTCGGTACGCCATGCAATCTCACCAACTCATGAATATAAAGTTTAGCATAATCCTCGACACTATAAGTAGCCTTGACCGGTAAGAAGTGAGCCACATTGGTCATTCAATCCACAACAACCCAAATAGTATCAAACTATTTACGAGTATGGGGTAATCCAACCACGAAATCTATATTCACATCCTTCCACTTCCAAGTAGGAATCTCAATATCTTTGGCCAAACCACCAGGCCTTTGATGTTCAACCTTCACTTGTTGGCAATTTGGACATTCCGGCACAAACTTGGCTATGTATTTCTTAATGCCATGCCACCAATATACCTCTCTCAAGTCCCGATGCATCTTAGTAGATCCCGAATGAATAGAATATTAGAAATTATGAGCTTTACTCATGATGACTTCTCTTAGGCCATCGACATCCGGAACACACAATCAATTTTAATACCATAGTACACCATCTGCCCCTTGGGATAAGACCTCTATCTTCTTTTCGGCAACTAACTTCTTCAAATCAACCAAGGAAGGATCTAAATCCTATTTTTCTTTTACATCAACAATCACAGAAGATTCGGACCCACTTTGCACATGAATACCGCCATTATTTGAGTCTGCCAATCTAATACCCAACCTAGCCAAACGGTGCACATATCTTACCATTTCCTTCTTGTCTTTGTCAATGTGCGACATACTTCCCATGGACAGCCTACTAAGAGCATCCGCTACAATATTCGCCTTTCCGAGATGATAAAGAACGCTTATAGCATAGTCCTTGAGTAGTTCCAACCACCTCCTTTGCCTCAAGTTAAGATCCCTTTGAGTGAACACATATTGCAAACTTTTATGATTGGTGAAAACATCAACGTGAACTCCGTACAAGTAATGTATCCAAATATTTAAATAAAACGCCACCACCACAAACTCAAGATCATGGGTAAGATAATTTTGTTCATCAGCCTTCAATTACTGAGATGCTTAAGCTATCACCGTGCCTTGTTGCATGAGCACTGTAACAACCCGAAAATTTTCAAAACTCCTTATGGTTGGTCTTGTATGATGTTATACTAGTCATGGTTGAAATTTGGTAGCCACGGGTTGAGTATAAGTGGCTGAATGCAAATTGGGCTAGTTAGTGGCCTAGAGGGACAATTTTAGCAGTGTACTTAAAACAGTCATAACTTTTTATATGGGATGAAACATGTGAGATACTACATATCAAATTGAATCTCTTTTAGTTAGCATTGCAACACAACTAGTTTTACTCAATTTGGAGTTCGGATGAGGGAGATATGGCCCAAACAGTGAGACTGTCTGAAATTCAGAAGAGATTGGAGATATGCTCAGGAAAATGGCCAAGGACAGGAACACGGACCGTGAAACTTTGCACGGTCCATCTTGGGTGTCTTTAATTCGTCAGTGAGCTAGGGATGGCCTGGAACCACCCCTAAGCCATGTATAAACCAATGAAGCCTTGAATGGCTCATTTGAGCATAAACGGGTTGTCCACTGTCCCGTGAAGTTGGAAAGTGGATAGGCCAAGCCTTGGAAATATTTTAGGGGACTAAGTATGGTTTGACGGGACCTCACACGACTAGTTACACCTCAAATGGTCTGTCAAGTGATTCGTGAAGTGTAACAGAAAGTCATCCGAGAGTTCGCGCTGAGAATTTGTCTAAGTGTGGTGAGATGGAGGGGCTGACAGCTCGTTGACCATCAAATGGGAACTGTAGCTGTTGTTTGACATTGCTTAGCTTCGGAAAGTTGTGTTTTATTAATGGTATTTTCGTGATTTAACTTTTGCCTAAGCCCTTTTTGGTCACCTAAGGTCTCTTAAACCCCTAAAACATTCCTCAAACCCTCATTCATCCATTTAAACTCTCCTATACACTCTCTTAAAACTCTAAGACTCTCTTGACCTCCATTGAAGTAAGCTTGTAGAATTCTGGGAAGAAGATGTTGACTAAGTTTGACTTTTCTTATTGTTAGTGGAATTAAGGTATGTGGGACTTGATTCAAGGATCCCCTTTCATCCTTGAAGATCCTAAGAACC
>JBCEWC010014563.1:0-14286 GCA_038996855.1 Solanum aculeatissimum
AATAATAATAATAATAATAATAATAATAATAATAATAATAATAATAATAATAATAATAATAATAATAATAATAATTGTATTTTATGTTCTACTTATGTACCAGAACAAGTTACCAAGAAAATAAGAAAGAAAGGTCGAAGAAAAAAGGAAAGTAGTAAGGCATAAACGCTTAGGGACTGAGCCATGAATACCCATGAATACCCATGAATATCACCTACCCATCTTTAGCCTACATTACAACTAAATAAAAGACCTATGTGATCCTTTAAGTTAGATTTTGAGTCTAGTGAGGTTACAGATTAAGGACAATCCTATAGGAACTAGAAGCAACATGACACATCGTTTGGGAGAGTGAGAGTTGACATTATACCCATTTCTAATCTCTCAGCAAAAATCGTTGTAGTGTGCACATGGGTAATTCTTTTTGTGAGGGCACATGATTGTCAAAGGGTTGATAACTAGAGTAGCTATTAACTAGAATTTTGTAGCGGTCCGCATGGTATCATGTCTAGGGTCTAATGTGAAACTGTTAAGGGTTCCAAAAGATGTGTGAATTGGTCCATAAAACTCACTTATAAGATGTACTTTTTACAGACTACCTAGTAGTCATATGCTTGTGTCTTGATGTGTCCAAGGATGGACAAAGCTCTAAGTGTGGGGTGGTGATCTTAGGCGTATTTATATGCCAAATTAGCCAAAACAATACCCATGTATAGAGCCTAGACAGAGGATAAATTCCTAGAGTCTGTGTTTTTAGTGTAATTCAACTTATTTTACTCATCTTAGGCCAGAACGCTTGTTGGTTGTGTTTTTCCAGGTTTTTAAGAAAATTATACATGTCCGATTTCACAGTCGGAAAGTGAGGAAAGACACAATCACCAAATAGAGCAAAAAAATCAATCAGCCCAGTAAATATGTATTGGTCTGTTGCGCAGACCTTAGAAAGAAGCTGTGGAAGCTAAAATCGTGGAGAAAAAGGTACAAAGCAGGAAAATGGTTAACGAGGTATTGGTCCATACCTTTATTAAGGGTTTGGAACCCAACACCAAGATTCTTCTTGATTTTGCTGCAGGTGGACAGGCTCTAGAAAATACATATGATGAGTTAGATGCCCTCCTAAATCACATTGCACAAGGAAATTCAAAGTGGAATAGAGGATCTAGTAGACCAATAGTTCAAAAGCAGGCAGGTATGTTGGTGGTAGATGCCATGACTGTTTTTCAAGCCCAAGTATCAGGAATGTAGAAAATGCTGACAACTCATTTCAACAACTTGTCTTTGGGCCAATAACCAGCTCCAGCAAATATGGTACTACAGTAATAGAATAGTTGGTGTGATGTGTGTGGAGGAGAAGATTACACTGCAGAATTTTGAGGAACAAATCCTAAGGCTGTCAATTTTTTTAGCAATGCCAACAGGGGGCACAAAAGGTTTTGGGAACACTAATTACCCAAACTGGAGAAACCACCCAAACTTCTCTTGGGGTGGAAATCAGCAGAGTTAGGGACCTCTTCGGCATAGACCACAGGGTGGACAGTTCTACAATCATCAGCGTTAGCAGCCTACAAAGCAAATAAATATTGGGGGCATGAGTGATTGTGAAGTGCTATGACAAATTCTAGCAAATTAGTAAAGGCAAGATTAGGACATTCGCCAAAATAGGCAAGGCATGCAGAACCTTGAAAAGAAGATTGGGCAGTTGGAAAACACAATTAATGCTATACCTAAAGGAGGTTTTCCTGAGGACATTGATCCAAACCCAAAATAGGTAATACTGTGAGCACCAAAAGTGAAAAGCCATTGGCAGAGCTAATCCCTAAGCAAAAGAGTAGGGCAGTGTAAGAGTAGAGATTAGAGATAACACTGGCACTCCCAGCCCGCCAAGTGTGAAAGTTGATCCTACACCAAAGCCTCATCCTCCTTTCCCTCAAAAGTTAAAAAAGAAGAAGGAGGATGAGTGCTTCCAGAAGTTCATGGGGCTCCTGAAACAAGTACAAATTAACTTATCTCTTATCGATGTTTTGCAAGGGATCTCAAAGTATGCTAAGTATCTGAAGTACATTGCAGCCAACAAGTGTAAGTTGGTTGAGTTTGAGACTGTGGCACTTACTGAAGAGTGTAGCTCCAGGATCCTTAATAAAATAAAGTTTCCAACTAAACTAAAGGATCCTTTGAGTTTCACTATTTAAGTGACGATTGGAAGATGTTTGAATACTAGAGGGTTTTGTGATTTATGGGAAGTATCAATCTCATACCAAGCTCAATGTTCAGAAAGTTAGTCCTTGAAAATCCTAAACCTACCATAATCCTATTACTATTGGCAGATCGGTCGATACATAGACCGGATGGAATCATAGAAGATGTACTAGTCCAAATGGGGTCCCTTATATTCCTCATGGACTTCGTCATCTTGGATTTTGAACCTGATCTGGAGGTTCCTTTCATTCTAGGATGCCCATTCCTTGTAATAAGAGGAGAATTGATAGACGTGGCAGCAGGGTGACTAAATATGCATGCTCATGATAAGGTAGAAGTATTTGACGTCTACGAAGCCTTGAAGTTGCCCACCATATATGAGGACTTGGTAGCCATCACTGTGTTGGATGCAGAGGCTGCAGTTAGTCAAATAAAAAATCAAGGATCCTTTAGCCAAGGTGTTACTGAATCAAGGGATAGTGGATGATCTTGAAGCCAGAGAAATTGAAAGTGTGATAGACAATCATAATGTTAGCATGCTAAATAAAGTGGTTGAGACTTTAAATAGGGTATTGGGGCCACCACCCAAGTCCTCCATTGAGGAAGCCCCTTAGCTAGACTTGAAGCCACTGCCGTCTCATCTCAAGTATGTTTTCCTTGGGGAAAATAGCACTTTACCAGTAATCATGTTTGCTTCATTATCTGTAGCTCAAGTAAAGACAATTGTTGTAGTTCTACAAAAGAGGAAACGAGCTATGGGGTGGCAAATGTCAGACATTCATGGCATTAGCCCAGCCTTGTGCATGCATAGAATCTTCATGGAGAGGGTCATAAATTAGTGGCCCCACCACAACAGAGGTTGAACCCTATTATTAAAGAAGTAGTACAGAAGGAAGTTATAAAGTGGGTAGATGTTGGCATCATTTTTCCAATCTCATACAGAAAATGGGTGAGCCCTGTATAATGTGTCCCCAAGAAAGGGGGTATGACAGTTGTCACGAATGAGAAAAATGAGTAATCCCAACCAGAACAGTGACTGGGTAGAGGATATGCATAGACTGCAGGAAGCTAAATAATGCCACTCGAAAGGATCATTATTCAGTTCCATTCATAGACTAATTGCTTGATAGGTTGGCAGAGCAGGAATATTACTCTTTCTTGGATGGGTACTCGAGGTATAATCAGATCACTATAGCCCCAGAGGACCAAGAGAAGACCACATTCACCTGTCCGTATGGTACATATGCATTCAAGTGTATGCCCTTTGGTCTATGCAATGCACCTGCCACATTCCAAAGATGCATGATGGCTATATTCCACAACAAGGTAGAAGAGTTTGTGGAGGTCTTCATGGATGATTTTTCAGTCTTTGGGGAGTCATTTTAGGTATTGCTGCATAACTTGGACAAGGTCCAAGATTGCTATGAGGAGACCAATCTTATTCTGAATTGGGAAAAATGTCATTTTCTAGTGCAAGAAGGGATAGGCTTGGGGCATAAGGTGTCTAAACGGGGGTTAGAGGTAGATAAAGTAAAGATCGAAGTGATAGAGAAGCATCCTCCACCTATCTCTGTCAAAGGGGCTTGTAGTTTTTTGGGACATACAGGGTTCTACCGTAGATGTTTCAAGGACTTTTCAAATATTTCAAAGCCACTGTGCCTTGCTAAAAAAAAGTGTACAGTTTAACATTGATGCTACATGCTTACATACTTTTGAGACTTTGAGGAAACGACTAGTGAAAGCACCCATCTTGACAGACACTACTTTGGGAGCAGTACTGGGTCAACACAAGGACAAGGTATTTCATTCTATATATTATGCCAGTAACGCCTTAGACCCAATATAATGAAATTACACCATTACTGAGAAAGAGAGCTAGATGTTGGCACTAATGTATCCTTTCGACAAGTTTTGGTCTTATTTGGTGGGTACCAAGGTTATAGTATTCATAAATCATGCAGCTTTGAGGAACCATTTCAACAAGAAAGATGCAAAGCCCCGGTTACTTAGATGGATCCTGTTTCTATAGGAGTTTGATATGGAGATCAAAGACCACAAAAGGTGTGAGAACCAGATCGCTGACCACTTGTTCCAATTAGAAATTAATGCACGCATAGGGGAACAAAGTCAGATTAAGAAGGAGTTCCCTGATGAGAAACTCTTGGCACTAGAGGCAGTGGAGTTATTGTGGTATGCTGATATTGTGAACTACTTGGTGATTGAAGTGTTTCCCCCGATGCAAACTATCAATAAAAAAAGTGGATGGCACACGATGCTAAAGCTTATATCTGGGATGAGCCCTATCTCTTCAAGCAAGGCGCCGATAGAATGGTAAGAAGATGTATACCAAAAGTGAAAATGCATAAGATACTGGAAAGTTGTCATGCCTCACCTTATAGGGGCCACCATGGGGGAGAAAGGACAACCCACAATGTGTTGCAATCTGGGTTCTTGTGGCTAACTCTATTCAAAGATATAGTGGAGTTTGTGAGACAATGTGATGCTTGCCAAAAGACAGGTACCATTTCCAAGAGGCATTAGATGCCTCTTAACATCTTAGAGGTGGAAATTTTTTATGTGTGGGGAATGCATTTCATGGGCCCATTTCTACCATTTTTTGGTAATCACTACATTCTGGTAGCAGTTGACTGTGTCAAAATGGGTGGAAGCGATAACTCTACCAACGAATGACTTTAAGGTAGTGAGTAAAGTTTTGAAGAAATCTTCACAAGATTCGGTACTCTGAGAGCAATCATCAGTGATGGAGGTATGCATTTTATTAATCAAACTGTCAATTTTCTGATAGGTAAGTGTGAAGTGAGGCACAAGGTGGCTATAACATATCATTCGCAGACAAGCGGACAGGTAGAGGTGTCAAACCGTGAATTCAAACAAATCTTGCAGAAGACTGTTAATGCAACGAGAAAGGATTGGGCCATGAGGCTGGATGAGGATTTGTGGGCCTAGGATAGCATACAAAACTCTGATAGGCACGTCTCCATACAAAATGGTCTATGGAAAAGTGTGTCATCTCCTTGTCGAGCTTGAGCACTAGGCATACTGGCTATCAAAAAGCTCAACGTTGATCTTGAGCTCGCAGGACAAAAGAGATTAGAATAGAAAGAGGAATTGGAGGAATTCAGATTCCAAGCATATGAGAATGCTAAGATCTATAAAGAGAAGACAAAGAAGTGGCATGAACGACATATCATCAGGTGTACCTTTGATCCTAGGCAAAAGGTATTTCTTTTTAACTCTCATCTTAAGTTATTTCCATGTGAGCTAAGTTCCAAATGGAATGGACAATACATAGTTATGTGTAATGCCACACGGAGCAGTCAAACTGGGTGATGGTACTGCAGAGCAAAAGTTTTTGATAAATGGGCAATATGTCAAACACTATTACGGTGTTGACATAAACTATGAGGTAGAGGCCATCAATTTGGTAAATGATGAGTAAGCTTTTGCTGAGTCATGCTGCGATGGTAAATCAGGCACAGCATGAGAGGCAACTCGTGGTGAGGTAACCAGAGTTGTTCGTTTCTTTTCTTTTATTTCTTTTATTAAAAAGTAACCATTATGTGTTGGTCCGCTATAGGTCCGTGTTGCGGACCCCCACTAGCTCAGGAAAATATTTTGTCATTCCCATTCCCATCGATCCATTAGGTATTTTTGGATTTTTCTTGGCCGAATTAATATTTTTCACTATTTTGTAGCATAATCAAGTGTTCAAAGATTTTTACGAGATCTAATGCTAAAAAAATAATTTTTTTTGGACCTCAAAACTTTTCTTATTTAGAAAAGTACGCGACAGGTCTACATTGTCGACCTGTCATGGGAAAAGGGTCCCAAGTTCGCGTGACATAAATAGAAAAATGCAAGTGCAAGTTCGCGACCTATCGCGAACCTGTCGCGGACATGCATAATTTTGAGTGGTTTTCATAAACCGACACAGCCCACAATCCCCTATTTAAATCTCCCATGCAGTTTTTACCCCAATTTTTGTGACCCCTACCTCGAAAACCCTCTTTTTCTCCATTTTCTCAAATCTTTCACCATAAACTATCTAATTTCAAACAAATCTATGTTTCCCTTTACACCCACACAAGGTTTTTCATTATTTTCACTTGACATCTTCACTCCAGGTACATGCTCTTCACTTCCGTACTTGATAATTTCTTGGGTGTGTTATTTGTGGGTGCTATCAGTTAACATGCTTGTTGTGGCTTATTTTTCATGGCAATTAATGTATGCTTTGAGTAGGGTGTTGTGTATATTTCTTTAATTTCATTATTGGGAGTGGTTTTGTACTTCATGTTATGGGTCACTACCCTAGAGCAAATTTGGGGAAAATTTGGTGAATAGTGGGTTTTTTTGACCAATGTTGTTAATATCTTTATGTATTCATGTGGATGTGTGAGAATCCTTAGTGTGGGGTGCTTTTGCAAGACGTGGTACCATATTATTTTCCCTAATGGTTACATTGTTGTCATGATTCACTTGCTTGATATGACTATATAGTTATGGAGGGCATATGATGTGTTGATGTTAGGGGCACCGATAGTGCTATGAATGTAAGTATGGGATGTATGTGTGAGTACCTACATTTTTGGAGTGTTTTTATTCACTTAGTGGTGATTTTCAGTGTAAGATGGGAAGTCTGAGTACCTTCTCACCTCGTGGTTTGAACTAAGTGTGGGGTCGGGTGCCACATTTGTACTAGTGCTTGGAAGGGTTATGTATCTTGCATGCACTGACTGTGCCTTAATGTTTGACTAGGATAACCATGGCCTCTAAACCTCATAGAACAGGGCAAAAAGGAGCTTCAGTAGCAAGAGACATGGCAAGGACATCCCCGAGGTACCCAGAGCTCCAAATCCTCCCAGGGGTCAAATGCCTCAATATGGGATTAATACGGTAGTCAGGGAAGGAAAACCCTACTACAAGGCACATGATGAAACAAAGTACTTTCTCGATGTGCCCATTGATGTTGACTCCCTGGCTAGGGACTACCCAGGTATCTACCAAATGTGTTTAGACTATCGCTTGAATTGCCTCTTTGGGGAGATTCTTCCTTGTAATCTTAGTTTGGTCTAGGAGTTTTATGCAAATATAAAGGTGAAGGCGCGCTCCTAGGTTGTCAAAATTTAAAGGATTGAGGTTTACATCAACCCAGTTTCTCTCAATAGAATTTTGGGCACTTGAGATGTTCTTACCATACCTTTTACAGAGTCACAGATTTTCCCACCTTATCGATCCATTCATCACACCTTGGTTGGGACGACCTCCACAACTAAGTGGATTCGTCATAGTGTTAAAAGGTACCACCAATCTTTCCCTTTTGATCATTTGAATAGGGAGGCTAGGGTATGGGCCAAGATAAGTATACACTCTGTGTTCCCTGGGCAACACTTTACTAAATGAATATGAGACCGAGTGTGCTTGGCATATGCTTTGATGATGAGGGCAGAGTTGAACCATTGGGCTATCTTCAAATCCTTCATGCGGAAGGCTCAGGCTCATCGTGGTCGTAGGTAGGATTTTAGGGGTTTTATTACTAATTTGTGCAAGCGTGCAAGTGTCCCTACACAACATCTTGACTACTTTTCACAGATTGAGGCTCCTTTATATAATGTGACAAACATCAAGGGGCCTAATGTATCTGCAGGACCTGTCCTGACCACTTTTGAGAGGGTGCATCGGGACGAACTTATCATAGCTCGGATGTACGAACTCGAGATGCTACACCACCAAATGGGTGGTAGACCTTCCATTCTGGCTTAGCTTACTAGTATGGAGTTCCAGTACCCCTTGAACGATCATGCTAAGGCATTTTTAGGTATTAGACCTATGTTTTTCGAGCCTGTGAAGGATGATGTGCCTATTGAGCTGGACAAGGCGAGGGAGACCTCAAATGTGGATGATTATGAGATTGAGATGGATGAACCACCTGTGACTATGGGAGGTGAGCCTATACTTCCCGATGATACCATGGTCGATGATTGAGAGAACCTCACTTCCATCCCACGAGTTCCATCACTTAGATTGAGGGCAGTGTTTGACTTTAGTATGGGATGGGAGTAATTTTATGTTTATGCTTTATTTTGCTTTAGTTCAGCCATGTATAAATTCATACTATGCTTTATTTTCTATATGTTGCCATATTTGTTTAAGTTTGGACATCATTTTATGTTGCCTAGGTTTGTAACTAAGTATTTGAATGAAGTATTGTGAATGTGCATGGTACTATTTTAATTATGTTCTTTGATGGGTTGGTATGTGAATGTATAGAGAAGTCATCATAGTTAAGTGATGGGGCCCTATGATGGATGGATGACGACCTATGATGGATGGATGACGACCATCCTAATGGTATTCGTCAATATGAGTTTCATGTAAAGTGTCGGTAGAAGTATAAAGGCCATGTTGTAAGTAAGGTTTGAATCAGGGACAACTGAAGAAATTGAACTTTGAATAGCTCATGGGAAATTTTGAACTTGATGAATACATGTTTAATCTTGAACTCTTGAGAGAGATGTAATGGCAGATCTAGTGTTAGCCCTGTGATGAAAGTGTGCCATGTGAGAAGTAGAAATTATTAGTCTGTGTTGCACTAGTTGCTGGAACGTGCTCTGTATATGGACTAACCTAGGAAGGAATTGGACTTAGAGAAAAGGATCTAGGCATTTATTTGGTAGCCCAAGTTGAATGACTTTTTGACCCACCTTAATCTAATCGTCCCTAGTCAGCCTTATTGAGCCTTAACTTGTTCTTTAGATAGCCACATTCCAAGCATAATCCCATTTTGTTTTAAATCGCGTTTTGATCCCAAATCCTAAGCCCTTTAGCACAATAAGACAAAAGGGAAGTAAGCTTGAAGAGGACTCCCCGAGGACAAGCCATGATAAAGGAAAGGAAATAAAGACAGGAAAATTTAGGACCCTTAAATAGTTGGGTCCATGATCTGTTCGTATCGTGGACCCATCGTGAAATAGCATCTGATATAAAATAATAATAATCTTATTTCACGATCTACTTATGTACTAGAATAGGTTACCAAGCAAATAAGAAAGAAAGGTGGAAGAAGAAAAGAAAGTAGTAACACATAAACGCTTGGGAATGAGCCATGAATACCTATGAATATCACCTACCTGCCTTTAGCCTATATTACAACCAAATAAAAGACCTATGTGATCCTTTAAGTTAGATTCTGAGTCTAGTGAGGTTACAAATTAAGGGAAGGACTATAGGAACTAGAAGCAACATGAGACATCATTTGGGAGAGTGAGAGTTGATATTATACCCATTTCTAATCTATCAGCAAGAATTATTGTGGTGTGCACATGGGTAATTCTTTTTGTGAGGGTACATGATTCTCAGAGGGTTGATAACTAGAGTAGCTATTAACTAGAATTTTGCAGGGGTCTGTATGGTCTCATGAGTCCAGGGTATAATGTGAAGCTGTTAATGGTTCCAAAAGATGTGTGACCTGGTCCAAAAAACACACTTATAAGATATACCTTTTACAGCTACCTAGTGGGCACATACATGTGTCTTGATGTGTTCGAGTATGGACAAAACTTTGTGTGTGGGGTGGTGATCTTAGGCATATTTATACGCCAAATTAGCCACCAAAAAACCCAAATATAGAGCCTAGCCAGAGGATAAATTCCCAGAGTCTAAGTGCTTTTAGTGTAATTCAGCTTATTTTCCTAATCTTCGGCCAGAAGCGCTTGTTGGTTGTATTTTTGCAGGTTTTAAGCAAATTATACATGTTCAAGTTCACAGTTGAAAAGTGAGGAAGGACATAACCACCAAATAGAGCAAAACAATCAATCAGCCTAGTAAAAATGCATTGGTCCATGGCGCCGATGTTGGCAAGAAGTTGTACAAGCTGAAATCATGGTGAAAAAAGCGTGAAGCAGGAAAATGGTTACAGTCTGCATTGCGGACGTGTTGGAAAAAGAGAGAATTTGGCCCAATCAGCATTAAATGCAGTAATACAATAAACGCAGCGTAGTTCATGTCGCGGACCGTGATGACGCAAATGCAAAAGCAAGAAATAGGAATTTTAGGTTTATATTCAGTTTAGAACATTATTCTAGGAATCAGTTTTTTGCACAGGGGAGCATGAGATACGATTGAGAACTTTATTCTTGGGTTACTTTATTTTTTTCATCTTTGATTTCCCATTCTTGAATGTTGAACAACTTTCTATATACGTTTAAGACATTTATGAGTGGCTAATCTTCCTATATTCTAGGATTGTAGCCATAAATAATATTTTAGTTCTTGATATTTGCAATTTATGAATGGGTTTTCACTAATATATTCCTATATTTTTTTATCTATGCTTCATAGTCTGGCCAACCATGGGGTAAATTAGTTGTTCATTTTGAATTTGAGAGATGTTGAAATGAATAGAACGAGTGATATAGGGAGCTTGTTCATCTGGGAAAGTAGGTTGACTTTTGTATGGGAGACCCATGATAACTACCCATACACCTAGCTTGATTCAATACAGGATGGTAACATTAAAGCATTCTCATTGATCATGTCTATTCCTCCTCAATGATGTAGTTAAGGTATCAATGAGGGTAGGACGATAGAGGTGTGCAACCCTGCTTAGGTATTTTCAACCCTGTGAATCAATAATTAGGAAACCCAGACATAGTGCAAGTATTGAGTCTAAAATATGCATCAAAATGGTTACAATCTCAAAATCTAGCTCGTATTGATATTTCCCTCGAAAGTAGTTGACGATAGTAATTATAGTTAGTTAAATTTCAAGTCATAATTTTCATCCATTCCACAGAAAGCACACTCAACATAACAACCTTCAACTTATAATTAAATTCTAGTTTGAGTCCCTTGGGTTTGATATCTGGATCCTGATAAGGAACACTATATTACTTATTTAGACCACATACACTTATGTGCACTTGGAAGCAACATCTATCATCTCAGATAGAGGAGCCCAATTCACTGCTCAGTTTTGGAGATCTTTCCAAAAAGGCTTAGGTTCAAAGATAAACCTTAGCACTACTTTTCATCCACAGATTGATGGCCAAGAAGAGTGAATAATTCAGACCTTGGAGGATATGAGAGCTTGTGTCATTAACATTAAAGGTAATTGGGATGACCATTTTCCCCTAATTGAGTTTACTTACAATAACAACTTTCATCGAGTATTCAGATGGCTCTATATGAGGACCTCTATGGGAAGAGATGTAGGTCACAAATATTTTGGTTTGAGGTGGGTGAGGCAGAGTTAATTAGGACAAACATGGTTTACCAAGCCATTGAGAAGGTGAGGATCATCAGAGAAAGATTAAAGACTGCACAGAGTTGACAAAAGTCCTACACCGATGTTAGAAGAAGAAACTTAGAGATTGACGCCAATTATTAGGTATATTTAAAGGAAAAGTTGAGCCTGAGGTACATTGGTCCTTATCAGATTATGAAAAGAGTTTCAATGTAGCTTATGAGTTGGAGTTACCACCAAAGTTAGCGGTCATCCATTTAATTTTTCACATTTCCATGCTGACGAAGTGTTTGGGACATCCATAATTGATTGTGCCTTTTGAGAGCTTTGGAGTGAAGGAAAAATTGAGCTATTATGAGATCCCCATCCAAATCCTTGATCAACAAGTTTGAAAGTTGAGAACCAAAGAGATTGTATCTGTCAAGGTGTTGTGGAGAAATCAATTTGTGAAAGAAGATACTTGGGATGATGATGAGGATATGAAAGATGAATATCCACACTTATTCCCACCTACTGATGATGTGAGAATTGATGGTAATAATTTCTTCCTATTCCCTTAAGTTCCCTTCTATTCTGAGTTTGACTAACGATAAAGTTTTAGATTCCGAGCGATGATTGAGTTGATTGTTGATTGCTTAATTTATTTACTTGCTTATTTGCTTGCTTGCTTGATTGCATGAGTGAGTTGTGAGCTATTTGATTATTGGAATCCATGATAGGATCTGTGCCCTGATTAGATTTCTAGTTTTCTCTTCATTCGAAGACGAATGATCCCAAAGAGGAGATAATGTAACACCCCTTAATTCCTTTAACCTAGTCTGAGAAGAGACCCAGAGAAAATTGAAAAACATAATGTAGAAAAATCACTAGACAACCTCGCGGATCACCCAACGAACTTGGTGAAATTTTCTCTGAGGCTTAGGTACTAGACAATCTACGACCCATACAAAATTCCATAACCCGTGGATCAAGTTTAATTGGATGATGGTTTAAAAATAAATTTTTCTAGATATTGAGTTATGAGTGACAGAACGATCCATTCTTTTTTATACGATCAGTAAAATAGGTTTCGTAGGTTGAAACCTTAAAAAATATAAATTTTTGAAACTTTAAGTCATGAGTGATCAGACGACTCGTAAACCAAAGTACGACCCATAGAAAGAGATTTCATATTTTTCAAGTTTGATTTCAGTTACTAAATTTTTGGGTGTTTTTGTCTACAAAGGGCCACTTACGACCCATAAGTGGATCTACAACCGATAAATGGGGTTTCGTAGGTCCACTCAACAGTTTTAAGTGGGGCATTTTTGTCTTTTTTATCATTTTAAATTAGAACCTTCGATGTTTAAGGATTAATTTAAGTCCTATATAAGAACCCTAGGTGTAATTACCCTTTATTCACACTTAGGAATTCTTGAGAGCATCGAATAAGAAAGAAAAGTGAGGGTTTTTTGTTCGAGTTTGAGGATCATTGAAGAGTTGATCGGTCTTCATTGTTCCAGGTATTTAAGGCTCCCTAAAGCATAGGACTGAGTCCATTCACGTTCCCTTTTTCATTGTTGAGTCAATTTATGTATAATTACTGATAATTGAAAATTCTACGATCCTAATTCTTGAGTTATTTGCATCTATTTTGAGCATTCATGGTTAATTATGAATGAGTTAATGAGTTACTTGTTGGTTACATAAGTTTTGAGGTATAAGATTTGTATTCCTTAGTATGAGCTCTGAATTGCATCATTCTATATGACTTTTGTTGCCTTGATTATATGGAGTCCATGATTGTGATTGTCTAAGTTGAATAGATTGAGTATGATTGAGCATGAGGAGCATGTTGTATTATAATTGTATGACCATTGAGCATCTTACTTGTATTATATGATGGGCCAAATTGAATGGAGTCGAAATGACCATCTGAGTCTGAGTATTAATGGCATACATGATTGATTTTCCTGATTAGTTGAGTCGATGAGTAATTAAGTTGAGCTTAGATGAAATGAATCCAATAAGATGAGCATGTTTGATTGTGATGAGCATAATTTAGTCTTGGTAGGAGTACTGAGCATCGATATGAGATAGAGTACATAATTACTCTAACCCATAAACTACATTGCCAGTGTAGGATAATCATGCAGTTAACTTTGATGACTCATGTCCCAAAGATATGGACACTTATTCTGGATCCAAGAGAGAGAAAAAGATTGATCATAATTTACCTTGGATAGTTTAGGACGGACGTGTCAACAATGTCGCCTTTATGTGCATCACTAAACTAAAGGTGGTGGAGATTGGATGTCGATTAAAAGAAACTCCTAAGCAAACTTTGATTGAGCATATTATGTTTTAAACTGAGTTGCATAACACAGAGTCTATTTTTAAATCATGGTTTATTTAAAACTTGCATATATATTGAGTTGAATCATGAGATGATGATTTGAGCTTGAGTTGAGTTGTGCTGAGCTTTTCCTATTTCCTTAAGCTATTTTACATACCAGTATATTCTATGTACTGACATTTGTTTGGGCCTGCATCATTAATGATGCAGATATAGGTGATAGGAGACTTCAGTAGACACACCGTTGAGGTCTAGTTTTCTTACATCAGAGTTGGTGAGCCCTCCTTGCTTTTCAGAGGAGCATTTTATCTTAATTGAGCATTTTCATTTCACTTGAGTTTGGGATAGCCATGGCCTGTCATGGTACCATCTAGATATTTAGAGATAGAGACTTCATTGACATTTGAGTAGAGGATTGTTGATTGTTATTTATTTTCCAAACTTGATCATTGGAAACTATTATTATGATAGAGTTTTATTTATTTATTTG
>JBCEWC010014564.1:0-14284 GCA_038996855.1 Solanum aculeatissimum
AAAATAACGACGACGATAACATTGGTAGTGACGGAATGATACTAGAAAGATAGAATGAAGAAGAATATGAAAAAAAGAGTGTGCTAGAGGCGGTGGCAACAGATTTTGCCGGTCAGAATTTAGGTGGTATGGAGTTGGGGAGCTGAACTAGGGAACAAGAATTTGGGGAAAAAAAATTGAATTGGTAAAGATGATGTTGATATGATTTTCCTTTTTTTTTTTAATTTTTAGATTTGATTTTTCTAATGTTGATATGGCATTAACTTATTGGATATTAAAGAAATTTTTTTTTTGCCACACACACTTTTTGAAGTGTATTTACACTTCTGATGCCATGTCATCAAAAAATATTTAATGGATATATATTTTGAACAATAAAAATATTCAATAGATATTAACCTGAATTGAGGTGTGTAAATAAAATATGCACACAACTTGAAGTGCCTGTATATGACATAAGCCTTTTAAAATTAAATTGGTTTCCGAGTTCCAGACAAAAGGGTCACTTTTTGGAGAAAAATTATCAAAACAGACAATTTATTTGATAAAAATATCAAAATAGACAAATTGCTTGAACCCATTCAATAAACCACTTGTTCTGACAGTTCGGTCAAATAGCTGTTTAGGCAATTAATTTTTTTTTATTTGATTACGAGTTGTAGAGAAATACACAATTAGCTTTTTAGTCAGTGTAGCATTAATCTTTGCGCTAGATATAAAATAATCAGCATTTAAAGGAAAAACACAAACCAGCCGGGGGCGGACCCTAGGGTAGGGCGAGGGATTCATCCGAACCCCCTCGGTGAAAAATTACATCATATTTATAAGGTAAATTTTTTATATTTTTGTATATATATTAAACTTGAACCTTTTAAATAATAAGCAAAATCTAATATAACGATAGGTTTTTTTTTAAATGAATCCTCATGTTCAGGGTTTGAATCCCACTCAAATCATTATTTTTTAGTTTCTCTTAATTATTCCTTTGAAAATTATATTTTGTTGGTTTAATCACACATTTATACTTTTATATTTCGAACCTACTGAGTTAAAATCCTGATAACCAACCGCAAAACTATAAAAGCAATATATCTATATTATACTTCTAAACACAAATAATTATACAAAATTTAAAATATAACTCAAATATCTGTTAAAAGAATTCAGCTATACCATAAACATAATTGAATTATTATCAAGAATCTAAACAAAAATGAAATCCTAGAATATAAAAATATATTATTTCAAATAGTATCAAACAATAGTCAAACAAATATTTAAAAATTGTCTGGGAAGAATCATACAATAAATAAACTTTCAGGAATATATTCAATTCCAAACTAAAACTTCAAAAGAAGTGAATAGAATATTTTGAGATCTATACAGGAGTGGTCGTGTGAAACTCCATGAATACTTTACTTAAAAAATAATTTGAAAAAGCCTTTATCGTGCAATACCAAATTAAAGGAACAAAAATTCCAAAAAAATAAATAAATTGAACGCTGATTTTATATGGTCAAATGATTCTAAGAAGAAGTAGTTTATCGCGTGAATTCAAGTATTTCTCCAAATGAATCATCAAATTTTGATATTTCTCTACCAAAAAGTTATTTTTTTAGCTTCAAATTTTTAATTTGATTGTCCATACGGTGTACAATATCATTAGTGGAATATTAATTAACTAGATTCACATTGAGTAAATAATTAAATTTATTTTTAAAAAAGCTCATAACTCAAACCTCACACCTCAAATTAAGAGTGATGCTGTAACTTTTGTTGATTAGAGAGTAGGATCATGTGACACTGTATTTTAGTTTCCTATTCAAATTCTTGATTACTAAGAGAATTCCCACCCAAATCATTCTTAATAACACCAAGCCTTCTCAAATGAATTCTACTTTGCTTTCGAGCTATACCAATGACAAAAATCTTTTTTCCACTAAAACGTACATCTCTATGGCTACATCGTCATGAAAACGGATGTTAATATTTTTAATTAGTAAAAGAATTAAGCTTTACTACATTATTTAAATTTTATGATTCTAAACTTATCATAATAATCCATTTTAAAATTAAATTATTTTAAAATAAATATAAAAAATTATAATGTCAAAGAAAATGAAATAGATAATAATAGTACGGAGTTATTCCTTAAACCTTATCAAAACAATGATGAAAATAAGAAAATTCTGAATCAAATGGCCACCAGCCATGTGCAAGATACTAGAAAGAGTCGCCAAAAATTAGCGTGGTAGGTGAACCTCACGGAGTAGGGGCGGCTAAAAAATACTCAAATTTATTCTGATAATTTTTTTTATTTTATATTAAAAAAATTTATTTTAAAAAAATAATATTCAATAATTTTTCTTAAAAAAATAAATCTACATCTTATTATTTAAAAAAAAATGACGAGGTCCCTAAAATTAGGAAACTTAAAGACATGTATTTCTTTTTTAATATTTATTGAGACGACCTGTCGTAAAGCACAATGTAAATGGCTAGAAGGAAGCATATATTTCCCTGGTATCATACTGATATTGTTGACAAAGGTAAAACTTTAATATCATGAATTTTTGAATTTTATAATCAATTATTTCAAATGATAATAACTAAATTATAAATTTAATATTTATTTGTATTCAATTAAAAGCTTATTACAATCATATTATTTGAGCAAATGATATTAGATAGTATTTGGGCTTCTTCATCTGTCACTGATTGTCACGAAATGAACTGCATCTTCTTTTTAGGTTTTTTTTTTTTTTTTTAACAATGCCAAAAGGCCTTTATTTTATTTCATCTATCAAAATGGGGGTAAAGATCCCGTCAAGTGATATTGGGTCAAGTAATGTTCAATGGTATTGTAGATGCTTGTCATGTGTATCAAAAAATAATTTATGATTGTGATTCATCTACATTTATATACTCATCAAAATAATTAAAAATAATAAATTAGCCATTAACTTTTTAAAAATGCAACTTGATAATTTTTCTCAAGAAAAAAATTATCTTTTTAAATATGAATGCAAATCTTTTAATTATAGACAATTCTCTCAAAAGATAATTTTTAAATATGCAACGGCAACCTAATAAATTTTCTCAAGAAAAAAATAATTATCTTTTTAAATATGAATGCAAATCTTTTAGTTATAGGCATAGTTCTCTCAAAAGATAATATTTAAATCTGCAACCTAATAAAATTTTCTCAAGAAAAAAATTTATCTTTTAAAATAATTTTCTTGAGAAAATTTTGCAAATTTTAAAATTAATGGCTAATTTGTCATTTTTAATTATTTTGATGAGTATATAAATCTAGATGAATCACGGTCATGAGTTATTTTATGATACACATGGCAAGCATCTATAATACCATTGAACATTACTTGACCCATATCACTTGATTGGATCTTTACCCATCAAAATGATAGAAGTTCATGAATAACTCTTGTAGGGATTGGTATACATATGAAAAGTCTTGAAATATAATTTCTTTCTACAAAATTACCCTTCAAACCTAATAAATTGAAGGGAGCTTCATATTATATCATCATTTGTGTCTTGATAAATAAACTAAGTTAAAATAAGAAAAAAGGGTAAAAAATATTCTTAAATTATATGAAAGAAACAAAAATGTCTTTTATTTATAGTTTGGTCCAAAAATGTCCTTACTGTCAATACTTTGGTCCAAAAATATTCTTATTGTTATTTAATGGGTCAAAAATGTCCTTTTTCAAATAAATTTATTATTTATTTTATTTTTTAACACGTTATTTTTCTAATAATATTTTTTTAATTAGCAAATATTTATCTTACTTCAATTTGAGAAAAAAATTAAAATATTTCTTGCTTTATTTTAATTACTATTTTTATAATTATCTAAATAAAATTAATGTTGGATTTACTATGATCTTATATTTATGACATATATTATTTGTTATAGGGAATTATTTTCTTACATTTTAATTAGTTGATGTGGTTTTAAAAAAACAAAACAAGAAAAGGATTTTTTAAAAATAATATTTTTATTAAGAACACACAAAAGGAAAAAATATATATTTATTTTAAAGGACATTTCTGACCTATTTAGTAACAATAAGGACATTTTTGGATCTCAAGTATCAACGATAAGGACATTTTTTGACTAAACTATAAATGAAGGACATTTTTGTTCCTTTCATGTAGTTCAAGACATTTTTTACCTTTTTCCCCAAAAATAATTGTATATTCTTTTCTCTATTTTCCTTCTTCTTTTTTTCTCATTTTTGTCTTTTTATTTATTTTTTATTTTCCTTTTCTTTTTCTTTCTTTCTTTTTTAATATTTTTTCCTTTTCTCTTTTTTCGATATCTTTATTTTATTTTATTTTCATATGGAGTTAGAGAAACTACCTATTTTTTAAAACATTTTCTACTTCTTTTCAATAAAACTTACCCCTAGATCTAAATTTCAACGGTCAAGATATTTTTTTATATTTAGATTGTACACAAACACGCACACGCATATACACATACAACACAAACAGAAAGAGAGAGAGAGAGACAGAGACAGAGACAGAGTATTCAATTTGACTTGAAATTTTATGAGATACTCTATAACTCTTGTCTGAGGAATAATGCTTAGCCCAAGGACTTTAAAGAACAAGTTACGTTCCATGGGAAATAGTTGATATATCTTATTGTGTCTTGATTTATGAGATGCTCTATAACTCTTTTTTAGAGGCAAGACTTTATCACGATTCAAAATCGGGTGTGATAACACCTGCCTAACCCACCAAGGCAAGTTAGCCTAGAAAACTAAGCAATTCAAATAAGCCAAAATTTTATGGGGTTTCAAACAAATCATGAGGGTCTATTTCGTAATTTTATGCCTTGTTGAACTTGCTAATATCTCTGTATGTGACCTTCTTCGCATTCCAAGACTTCACTCCTGTATTTGCGAAGCTTTGACCCCTTGTGTATCGCGTTCGCGGGCCTAGGGCCTCGATCGCAACAGGTCAAGCAATTGAACTCTGTGTTTGCGAGGGCCTTGGCCACATTCATAGATGCTATTTTGACTTGACCTCTGTGTTCGAAGGCCTTAGGCCGACATATATGGAGAGTTCAAGCACCCTAAACAGTGTTTCTCCAAAAATGACGGGATTTAGCCCTTTTTATCATTTTCAAGCTCGGCTAGGTAAGTTATGAAGGGATTTTTGTGAGAAAACCTTTTGTCTAAGCTATTTTAAACTTACATACTCACTTTCCATCAATTAATTCTTGAATTTAATTTCAAAACTTGGGATTCCAATGAAAGGATTTTGGGGTTTTTTTTTAAACTCAAATTTTAACAAAAGTGATAATTATGAGCTCATTTTAGCTCTGTTTTTTAAAAAAAAATTTCACCAATAGATTTTTAATTACATGAAGAACATTTTTATCTAAAAAATTTTAGATTTTAACCTTAAATTTTAAAATTAAATTTTTGGACCATTTTATCCTTCTTCCCAGAATTGTATAATTTTGGTTAGTAATTTTTTTTTAAAGTATTCCCGTAAAAGATGTTATGAGATTTAGTAAAAAGAGCAAGCTCAATCCTTGATACTTTGGCCTATTTGAAATCCTTGATTATGTAAAGACTGTGGCTTATAGATTGACCTTTGCTACCTAACTTGTCTGAAGTACATCTAGTATTTCATGTGTCCAAATTGAAGAAGTACCATGGGGATGGGGATTATATTGTTAAGTGGGACTTAGTGTTATTGGATAAGAATCTTCAATATGAGGAAGAGCCAGTTGCAATTTTTTATTGTGATGTTCGTAAGCTGAGGACCAAAGAGATTAAGTGGGTAAAGGTTCAATGAAGCATCGTTCGGTTGAGGAATTCACTTGAAAAACCGATAAGAGCATGTGAGGAAAGTGTCCCCAAATATTTGATGATTTAGGTACTACTCTACTCTTATCTTAGTCATGTTTTCTTGTTTGATCATCGAGGACGAGTGATGGGTAAATTGATATATATTATAATGACCTACTCCTGTCGTTATGGATGGGTCAATAGGGGGGAAAATTTTGACCAGAAAACTCTTGAGTAGTAACTAGAAAATTTTGAGCCTAGACTAGACTTAAATGAAATATGAGTTAGGTAAGGTATGGGGCAATATGATAATGAATTTGGGGTTGATTTGTGAGTTTGATCTTTTGAGTTGAAAGTCAAGACAATAAGGAGTATGTACAACTTTATGGAATCAAATTTGAGCAAGTAGAACTCCCAAAATTAATTTTCGCAAAGTATTGATTTTTTGAAACATCATGATTTGAGAGTATTGCAAATTGAAAGTTTGGGACACAAATCTTGAGTTTCTAATGTCATGAAATCCACGATGACGAGATGGGTCCTGCTATGGCGGTGCCTCCATGGCAGGGTAAGTGACCACCCTGATGGGGTAAGTGGTTGTCATGACAAGACTGTCGTTGGTTTTAAGTTAGAAAAGTCTCAAAATCATCTTTTCTTCTCCCACTTCATTCTTGAGAGACCAAAATCGACCTAGGGTAGTTGTTCACCTATTTCGTCGATAAGGGTAAGTTAAACCATTTCTCTAATTTGTAATTTAATTCCTAGACCCTAGAATTTAGGAAATTTCTCTTAGGAGAAAGTTGTAACCTGCAATTAATTATGGGAAAAAGCCCAACTAGTTGGAGGAGATGATCATGAAAGTGGCCAAGGATTAGAATTTTGATATAATCTAGATATTTTAGGTTACTATTTGTCGATCCATTGTATTTATTGTCTATTTTAGACCAAGAATGATCCAAGATTTTGAAAAGGGGGAAAACTCTGATTCTTTAGAGTTTTCAAGGCTTGTTTTGAGGTAGGCGATGATTTTGAATTCCCGTTTGTGTTATATATGCTTGTTAACTACATCATTAATATTACATGTATGTATGTGAATAGGGAATGGTGAAATGAACCTAATGATTTAGATTGATCCTAACCAAATGATGGTGAATTATTTCTATTTAATAGAATATTCAATTCGAAGATAAAATATACACTATGATTCCATACCAGAAAATTTTTAAAAATGCCTTTTCGGTAAATAACTTTCATGATCAAATTGCAATGCAATAAATCTATACTTGATTGTGCAAGCTTGTAAACATTCATTGTGGTGTTGACTATAACAATTGGATAGGATATCATGTTCCAACACGCAACTTACTTCGATGTGGATCCCATGAGAGGGCTATTGATGATTGTTGCTTGAAAAAAGATAATGTTTGGAATTGGTATGATGAAATTGAACTGTGAAATTATTATTCTTTACATATGCTTGTGGTTTACTATGTTGTAGTTACTTGTTTATATCTCACTTATTAGAATAGTCGCATGGTCCTACCAATACACAATTATCATGTGTACTAATACTGTAATTATCTTTCTTTGTTGAGTACAAAACATCTTCAAGTGACTGCTGACACACCTCAGCTAAGAGGTTGAATTTTTTTAGATAAATTTCAAGGGTGAGCCAATACTTTCAAGCTGCCATGGATTCTTTTGGATTTCTAGTTGATTTTTTTCTAACTTAGACTATTAGACACTATTTTTAATTATGTCATCCTAGAGTTGCATCCCCTTATTCTAGCCTATTTATAGATGTTTTGGTACAATGACTTTCAAGTCCTAAAGAGGGTTGTTTCCGCATTATTTAGATTATTTTGTTTGAGCATACGGAAACTTAACTTATATTTAAACGTGTTTCCACATCTTTAAATGTTTATTCTTTTAATAGTTGCTTAGTCGGATTGTAGCAATGATTCTCCCACCAGAGGCTTAGCATGGGTGTCACTCACGACCTATTTAGGATCGTGACATGTCTCATACAATAAGAACTCAATAATGTACCTAGGGGTGGGCATAAATACTGGAAAACCGAAAAATCGAACCAAACCAAACTAATTTGGTTCTTCGGTTTCGGTTCTTTGGTTTTTCGGTTCGGTGTAATTTTTTCAAAAATTCGGTGTAGGGGTCTCAAAACTTTGGTGCACCAAAGAACCGAACTTTTATTAATTTAAAAAATATATATATATATATTAGACCAAAAAAATAAAATTAGATATATATATATATGTAAATCAATTAGCAATTAAATCATTCATGAAACAAGTCAAAGTAATAACAAATTTATAATTTATATAGTTACCTTGAAATATTATTTTCCAAGAAAAATTCAACCATATTTTTGCCAATTTATGTCATGTAAAGAATATTTTTGTGGTTGTTTTCCTCAAACAATCGTTGGAAGCGAAAATTCTTGACAAAAATAAATTTAATTTTTTTAGCACAATTAGTGTTCCATGGAAGCATATGATCATTTAACATGATTTCAAATTTTTAAGTGTCTTATACTTTAATTTTATTCTCATTTTATTTTTCATCAGTGTACACTGAAAAACCATTTTAAAAACATCGAATAAAACTGAACCAAACTTGAAAAAACCAAACCAAACTAAAATATTTCGGTTCAATATATGGTGCACACTTTTTCAAAATCGAAGAACCGAACCGAAATTTGCTAAAATCGAACCGAATGCTCATCCCTAAATGTACCTGTTCCTTGGTGTAACATAGTTTAAACCCCATTTGGAAACAATCTGAATTTTTTGCACTGTTATCACTGTATGTCATCATCCTCTGCTGAAGAGAACTAACTTCTAACTTAATAAAAGGATCCCCTCCTTATCATAATGCATAAATATTTAGTACATCCGGATAAAGAAATGATGAAAACCAAATACATATTTGAAGTCAACTTGCAAGCATTTAGTCGACCTTGAGGAATAGAAAGGAACAAAAAGGGAAAAGATGAAAAAGTACAATTGTTGCCCTTCATCATCACCATTAGAAGTTTTTTAATGAGGCAATTATGTATCTAGATTTAAAAGAATAATCACAAAATAGGTGTGAGATTAGACTTAAATAAGTCATCTATCAAATTCTTCCAGTAGTTCTAAGGCACAAATAAGATTATCACCTTCTCCACTAAAAAGGTTCTCATGTTGCTGTACTCCATTAGTTGGGTTGAAGGACTACATGCTGCAGAACAATTTAAGAAAAACAAGGAATCATGCCTATGTAGTCTAAAAGCGCCATCACTTGGGCAATTTGAATAACCAAGTTAAAACAGTTTCATACACGTCAATAGGTGAAAAGTGGATAGTAGGTATAGAAACACATTAGCCTAAACAACCTAGCCAAAACCTTATTTAGTTCACCAAATTGTTATTTTACCTTGATTTGTGTTCTGTTGTATGTATAAGTTATGTGAACTAATCCATCACTAGCCTGGATAACAGCCGGATAAGAGAACTCTCCTACAGTTTCCTCGAGGGTGATAACATCATGCCATGAGTCTCCATCATCTTCTGAGAGTGCTACCTTGAGCACACCCCTGGAAATGGTATTGTACGCAAGCAAAAGACGTCCATCTTTCAGCTTAACCCCATCAATCCCTGCTTATGAAATATCACATAATCAATAAAAATGTTGGAATGAATAACTGCTCCTCACATATTCCTATGAAGTCATATTACTAATGTTCACATAAATAGTTTCAGAATGGCATGATACATAAATTGACACTAAAACTTGGCCTCAGACAAGTAAGCACTCTAACTTTGAGAGTACACATCTGGACACCTCAACTTCGTCTTAGCTGGCAACTAAATACTCCAACTACTTCCCATTGTGCCTCGTGGACACTCAACAGTGACATGGCACACAAAATTTTGGAGGTGTCTAAATGATTAGTATTTGTAAGTTGGAGTGTTCAACTGACACAATATGGACGAGTTGAGGCTCTAGATGTGTACACTCTAATTTGGAGTGTTTAGTTGTCAATTGAAGTAAAGTTGAAGTATCTATCTATATATTCTACCTTTCAGCAAACATGTAAGTTTGGTCAGCTGTAATAGCTTGTAGCTAAGGAAAGATATGTAGAAACAAACGGAGTTTGCACCATTGTGGTATACGTACATAGTTTCAAACAACCTAAAGATGAACTGTACTTTCTTAAACAGTTACCTGAGTTAGGATTGGGCAATTCAGTAGGCTTCGCATAACTCCAAGTATAACCACCGTCATGGGACTCCGACATGCAGATTTTATTGATGCCTGTGAATGATCTTAGAAGAATACGCAATGTCCCATTTGCAGTCTGATAAGGAACGGGTTGAATCACACTAAGAGGGTTATTCTCGATGTATATTGGACCATACTTTCTCCACGTCCTACCTGAATCAGAAGTCATCTGTAGCGAAGAAAGGTATGCTAATCTTTAGTTCCTCTCGAACACACTAGAAATGGGTACTTTTAGAATTCTCTCAAATATTTAGTACAACCTCCATCCATGCTCCCCAAGAGTTCCAACTCTCCACAGATGATCCACAAAGCAAGGAACCACTTTCCAGCATGATAGGCTAAGGAAAATAAGTGAACTTATTTTTAGCTAATCAGATACGACACATCTAAGATAGCGTGGAACTTAAGAGTATTCAATTGTTCATATTCATGCCTTATTTTTTATTGGCCCCAATATACCAGGAGGAAGCTGTTCTCTTTCCGTCCATGTAACGCCACCATCATAAGAACGCTTCAAGCATCCGCTCCATCTGATGTATGAAAACCATCAGCAAGCATCGGGAGCACAAAGTTATTGTCCTGATTATAGTGCATAATAGCCTTTATCTTTTGTCCTGATTAAGTTATTGTCTAAAGCAAGATTTAAAGAATTATAAAATATTGTAAGTTTGATCATAAGTTAATATTAGAATTACATTTAACTGCTAAAAAGATATTGGAAAGTTTAGCCAAATAATTCATTTGGATTTAGGAATGCTAACTAGGTCATTTACTTTGGCTCACAGAAAATGAAATTGAAGTAGGCAATGCTATTCAGCTTTTGAGAAATTGTACATTTTGGTTAAGCTGATAAACTGGATAATGCTCCAAATTTTAGAGAACCTTGACACAATTGATGTAGTGGCATCACTCAGAAAACAACATATTAATGCATTAATGGGTGAAATGACAGAAGTAACTAAGAGCATCAATGGTAGTTCAAGTTACAAAAGAAAAGGGCAGCCCGGTGCACTAAAGCTCCCACCTATGTGTAGGGTCCGGTGAAAGGCCCAACAACGAGGGTCTATTGTACGCAGTCATACCTTACATTTCTGCTAGTTAGTTCAAGTTACAAGAGGTACATAAATGATATCAGAAACTAATGGATCACAGAGTATACCTGTTCCAGATAAGAGGTAAGTTTCAACATAATCCCATGGACGTGGTAAGTTATAATTGCATTCAACAAAGTAGTAAAGATAGTAGTGCCATATATTAGGCAATGAATTGTGATGTAACTCGATTATTATGCATAACCAAGGAATTATCAACATCTGAGAACAAAATCTAGCTTACTATTATTGCAAGAAACAAGAAGTCAACTCATTTGAAGAAAATATTAAAAGTTTCTCAATTATTCTATGATTAATACATTGTTAGGATGTAAGGAGATACAATTAAGACTTACAAAATGACTTATTTCATAATTTGACTTTATGCACAAAACACCGCTTTGCGTAAAATGCAAAACCTTTGACTTTGTGCACAAAACGAGTCTGGATATGTGAACAACTTCATCTTGATATAGAATTTTAATTGAGAATTCATGTCTATGAATTAAATGTTTCGTTAACACTCTTATAATATTTCATGGAATCATGCCATCAAAACAATATCATAGTTCTTCACTTCTTCAAGTTTCACATTAATGAAGGAGCGTAAGTAGAAAGGCACATCCTTTTAATTTTCCACTGACATGCTGAAAGTGTTTCTAACAGATACATGTCTACATATGTTTGTAAGTGTACTCCCAAATTATATCCTCCTTAGAGTAGTTTATCATTACACAATGATTTCCCGTGAACAATATCATGTCATGTCATTCTATAAAATTCAGTTGTGGAAAAGATCTAATAATAAAATGATATGTTTGAAATTAAAAGCTTAAACAATTTTATGGATATCTACGTCTCATAAGACATCTACATAATATAATTTATAATTTATCCACTAGACAAAAAAGGAAGCCTTAATATACTTACTTTTGTACCTCTTGCCCGATTTTATAGAATAAGAGTATTTCACTGGAAGGAAGCTTAAACAGTACAGGATTCCACATTGCAACATTAAATTGTTCATCGGCAATAACAGGAGCAGTCCAATGGCCATCCTGCTCAAAATGTTCCATGTTTTCAATTTAATTTTCCCATGATAGATTAAAAAAACATTAAGTCATATGGAGCTAGGCATATGAATAAGTTTGTAATGCTATTTAGGAAAGGACGACTGCATGTTCTGGAAATGACTTATCTGATATAAATGAACTGTAAACTCAAAACCAGTTACTAGTTTGCAAGTAAAAAGCATATAGTATCTGATACAAAGGAAACACGATACACTGCCAACAAGTTAGAGAACTCAAGTTAAGTTGTACAGGATGTGATTACCTTAAAAGTTTGTACCCAAATTTTCACATCTGGAGCGCCCTCTACTGTACCACCAAAATAAGCAACCAAGAAATGATCCTTATTCACCTTTATAAGAACCAAACAAGTCAAATCTCCACGCACCAGTTAATGAAAAACCAAATCAGCTATATGCTTAGTCAATCTAGCTAATCACTGAACCACAACTAAAATTTATCACAACCTCAACAATAGTCGAAGCATGACAATTACTGAACGGAGCCGAATTTGCTGCAAAAGTCAACTCCTCCACCAATGGATCCCATGTCTGATTGTCACTCTTCATTTCGACAATAGTTGTGGTACTTGTTAGTAGTCTCCTTTCCTCACTAGATTAACGATCGAACACAAGTAAGGTCCTTTTGAAGAAGCACATAAATTTAAATTGAAGGGTGGAAAAAGGAAAATAAATTATCAAAAATACACCTGAAGTATCACTTTTTCTAGCATGTTTCCTACTTGAACTATCAGGTGTTTGTATTTCTACCTAAACTATCACCAACTATTTCTCGAAACACACCTAAAAATGAGCTAATTATTTGCATTTCCTACCTCAAGATACAAGAAACTGATACTTCAAGTGTGATTTTGACCCTTACCTCATAACAAAAGAAGCTAATTTATCAAAAGAATAAACCCCTCTTCACCAAACCCAGAAAGATCTAAATAAAAGACAGTAATAGGATGAGCAGTAATCAATACCAAAAGAAAATGCATATACCGTGCAGGCACGTATAAGCTAGAAATAACCAACATGTTCAGGGGCTTCAATATATGCTTAAACCCAGAAAAAGAACCACTAAATTGAGAAAAGTTAAAGAAGGAAACCCAAAAGATAAAAAGAAACAACAATGGAATCAACACAAAGCTTGAAGATTTAGTGCAGTTTGCCATGAAATGCAAGACAGAGAGAATCTCAGATTCAGCATTTCAGCTAAACAAATCAACGGCAAGAGCACATAATTTGCAGATACGACAAAGAAATTAGGTAGCAATCGTAGAGAAAAGTACCTGGAGTCGAAAAATGGCGAGAGATAGTTGTCGGATTCACGAATGTGCTGAAATAATTCAAGGTTTTGAAGAATATTCTACTATATCTTCTTCTTTTCTTTGCTTTTTTTAAATAACAATGGTGAGTACAAGAGCTTAGTGTTGGCCATCAAAAGCACCGGGATTATACCATACGGAAATTGAGTTGATTAATTATAGGTTAGTTCTTATGAACGAAAAATGAATCATTTGATAGGGAGTGCAAAAATAATATTAAATAAAGTGTATTAGTAGTGCTTATCTTAATTATGTAAAGATTATTTTTTAGTAGTATATATTATTTGATTTAGGGGTTGTTTGGTAAGAAGTATTAGGATACATAATCCATGTATTAGAGTTAGGTATTAATTAATATAATATTTGGTAGAATTTTTGGACCCATAGATAATTAATTCATGTATTAGTTAATACCATGTACATGGTATTAACTAATACCTCCCATATCGTGGTATTAACTAATATCATGAATTTAATACCATGGATTAAATATATAAAGACAAAAATATCCCTCAAATTCTTTTACATATTTTTTTTATTTTCTTTATTTTATGTTTTTTATTTGTAGTTTTGTACTTGTAGATTTATTTAAATATATTAACTTACAAATTTTATTTATTTGCGGGTTTCATAATATAAAAATAAATAAATTTACCATGTCAAAATTTTAAATTTTAT